>JACGAQ010003994.1:0-21306 GCA_014119065.1 Orius insidiosus | reverse complement strand
AGAAAATAAAACGTTCCTACAATCATTATGTTCCCTTCAGGAAGTTCGTAGAACGGTTCCTGTTCTTTTGGAACGTATAAGTTTTTTGATTTGCCGGATTCAACAGTCGATCTATCAGAAGGGTGGCAGAACTGATACACAAGATTCTTATGAGCCTTTTAATACGCTTTATCAAGAAGATTTTACAAAATTTTATTACTATAAAGTTCTATTTCAATTTAAGCAGCCAATAAATCTCTAAATTAAATCAACAATATAAATAATTAATAAATAAATTAAATAATGCATGCAGTTATATATTAAGTCCTAATAAATCAACAATTTAAATAAATAATCAATTAATTAACTAATACATGCAGTTCATAAATTAAGTCCTAATAAATCAACAAATAAATAAATAATAATTAAATTCAATCATGCATGCAATTTATATAATTAAATAAACTTTTCAAACAAAGCTCTATCAACGATTAAACTATGAAAGAAAAACAATAATAAAAATAAACTCTGAACAAATCAACTTATATAAACTATTAACTTAATTAAGCTATTAAGGAAACAAACAATAACAATTCTTAAACTCTTAAGTAGATAACAATTAAAAAATGTAAATAACGATTTAAAATGTTTCCTTTCCAAACTCGAGTTTATTTTATTTCGTGATAATTAATTGCAAGCCATATTTAAAGAGTTCAAAGAGAGAGACGAACAATTAACAACAAAAAAGACTTATTCTTGAAGAGAAAGCAAGCAAATATAAATTAAACCTGGTTCAGTAGGGCGGGGAACGGCGATGAGATGACTCTTCTAACTATCAAGTAGCCGCTCCTTCTGATCCGCTCACTACAAGTCGCGGGACGGTCTATTAGTCGGCCTCGCTCGAAGATTAAAACCTTCTAACGGTTGACGCGCGGGCTTCTGAGCGCGTACGGGAGGTTAAATCGACGTAAGGCGAACGAGGCTCCGTCCTCTAAGCTTTTCTTCATAATACTGAATCCTCCTCTTCCTTTCCGTTCCCCTCGAACCCTTCCGGCCGTCCTACGGGATTATAGCTCTCTTTTTTCTCAAACAAACACAATTAATCTTCTTGATAAAACTCTTTCCTATTTTTCTAACTTTTAAAATTTACTAAATTCTTTTTTTTTTTCTTCTTCTTCTTCTTCTTCTTCATCCTTTTTTGGGATGAAACATACCGCCCACCAATTTTTTCTAAAAATTCCCGGCCCGGAGGGCCATCTAGCCGCTAGTTTGAGGCTCGTCGCTGGGAAGAAGTGGTGCTAGCTTGACTAACGGTCTAATATATTCGCCCTTTGCCGTCTTCACCTTCGCTACGCGGACGACGCCGTCTCCTCCTTTGAAACACTCGCTGATTCGTCCTCGAACGATCTCCAAGTGTACCGCCTTCACGCTGAGACAAACGAATATGCAGACATAAGCTTTTCTAAGGGGTGCCTTTCGTCGTCTCGATTCTCGAATTACAAACGGTCCTGCGAAGTCCGTGCCTACGTTTATAAACGGTCTTTCTTGGTTGAATCGCTTTTGGTAAGTCGCCCATCAGCGGGGTAAACGTTTTGGCGGATGCTCGATGACAAACAGCGCATTGATGGTATCTTGCTCTAACGAATCTTCGCGTCGACGGTATCCAGTACGTCTGTCTGATCAAGGAAAGAAGAAGCTGGGGGCCCGCATGCATGTAGCTCCGATGGTAGTAGTCCACGACCAGCTTGGTAAAGTGAGACTTAGTTGGTAGAAGTATCGGGTGACGTATCCGGTTATCCACCGGTGCATTTGCTAGGCGGCCGCCCACCCTAATTACACCCTGGCTATCGAGAAACGGACTCAAGGCTTGAAACTCCTTCCATCTTTTGGGTTCAACGGACAGATCGAAGTGCCTTCGTTGGACCAATTTTACGATTTCAGTCGTCGACATTTTGATCTCTGCGAGTTGAAGTTCTCTGACATCAAAACTGGCCCCTGATCCCCGGGACTTGCCCACGAATCGACGACGAATGTAAGCAAAGACTCGGAGAAGTCGTAGGTAAGACGATTGTTGCTCTATCATTGCATGTATCCGGTCGTCGGAGTCCCCAGCAGCATTCAGGAGCACATCTTGTTTCGTTTCCGGTAACTCATTATCAGGAACTTCTACACGCGCAATAGGCCAATAGGCCCTCTCCTCTTTACTGCTCGATCCTTAAGACTGAATCCTCCTTTATTCAGCAGTTCCGTGAGTTCAAGTTTCAATTTCTCGGCTCCTTCGATCGTGTCACCGCCTGTTAAAATATCGTCCACATACGTATCCTGTTTCAACGCCTTTGATGCGAGGGGGTATCTCTCTCCTTCGTCCTCGATAAGCTGTCTTACTACTCTCAGCGCTATAAGGGGAACATGACATCCCGAATGAAAGTCTGTTGAATCGATACTCTTCCAAAGGCTCGCTCTTGTCGAATCTATAGAGAAATGCTGGAACTTTCGATCGTCTTCGTCGATTACGACTTGTGAAACATTTTGCATATATCCGACGTCAAAGCTATGCGATAAGTACGGAAGCCGAGCAGCGCATCCTTAATGTCCAATTGTAACTTCGGGCCTACTAACAGTCGATCATTCAATGACCCGGTCTTCGTCGGCGCCGATGCGTCGAAAACGATTCTTAATTTCGTCGTCGAGTCTTCTTTTAAAACGCCATGATGGTAAGTAGAACGCCCCTTCCGTGTCCGCCCTTGATATGAAACCCAGATCCAGGTATTCGCGAATGGCTTGATCGTAAAGACGCTTCAATTCTTTGTTCTTTCGGAACTTATCTTCAGGTCTATAAAATCTTGAGAGCGCGAGTGGTTTCGACGGACTTAAGTCGGTGGGTGTTTCTTTGAAAGGTAGTCGTATCTTGTATCGTCCCTCATTATCTCGAGAATGAGTTTTGCGAAAGTGTTCTTCACGCTTCACATCCAGAGGATTTATCGGGTTGACCTCTGCTACTTCCTCGACCTTCCAAAATTTCTCCATACTCTGGGGGAGATCTTCGCTGATGGAAGCCGCGAGAAGAGAGATCACATTTTCATTCCTGTCGTCGAAAGGGGTTGGTCCCATCACAACTGCGCCAAATATCGTTTCCATTACACTAGGTGGGTTTTCGTCTTTTCGGGGTGCTACTCCATTGAAGACTTCGAGAAATCTATCCGCGCCGAGCAGAAAATCGACTTCACTTGGTTCGTAGAACCTTTCGTCTGCCAGCACCATCCCTCCGAACGAGTCGACTATTGATCGTGGTAGCTTTTGGTTCGGTATCTTGGAGCAGATCCTCGGGATAACGACTGCTTCCGTGCATATTTCGATTTGGGCGCCCGTCCTTGGGAGTAGCACGCATCGAGCTTGTCGTTGACCCCCTGCGATCGGAGCTCCGCCAAATCCTCGCAGACCATGCGGATTAGGACTCATCTTTAATTTCAGGTTCTCAGCAAGACTGCTCGTGATGAACGACCTCTGAGCTCCGCAATCTATCACCATACGTAGAGGGTGTACGCGTCCGGCTCGATCCTTAATGAGTGCTCTCGCCGTTCCTAACAGAGCGTTGCAGTCTGCAGCGGAGGTCGACAATATCTCCTGTGAGCAAACGCTTCCTGACTGGTTAGCATGGGTGTCCGACTTCGAATCCGCCGGGGGTTCACCTGAATGCAGAAGGCTGTGGTGCTTCTTCTGGCACACACGGCATCTGGTTCTGGATCTGCAAAACCTGGATATATGTCCAACGGCGAAACAGTTGAAACAAACTCCTTTTACCCTTTCCTTCAAGACTTCGTATCTTTCCTTTGTTGTCCTTTGAAGGAGGGCGGGACATTCGCCGAGATGGTGGTTCCCCTGACACAGTGCGCAAGAAGAGGCCTTCCCCGATTCATCCTGAGCGCATAAGACTTGTTTAAACCGCTGTCTGGTGCCGGATGCTTTAGCGGTAGATACCATCTCCAAGATGTAGCGTCTCTCCTCGATAAATTCCGTGAAGTTCTCGAAGGTCGGGATCTGTTGACTAGCATATTTATCTTCGAATCTTTTACGATTCTCGGCGTCAAGGCTCTTCAGACCGAAGTATAGAAGAAAAAGATCGCCTAAATTATCAAGGCCGAGTGCCTGGAGTGCCAAAACATCGGTGGCGAAAACTTCCGTCAACCTCTGCAGGCCTTCGACCGATTCCTCGTTCAGCGGCTTGACGTTTGTGATACTCTCGATGTATAAGTTAGCAAGTCTTCTCTTGCTATTGTATCTCGTTATTAAAGTTTCGTAGGCTATCTGATAATTTCCTTCGGAGATGTGAAGAGATTCTATCAGTCTCAACGCCGGACCCTTTAAGCTTCCTCTCAAATAGTGGAATTTTTCGGCTCGCGAAAGATCGGGGTTATTATGAACAAGGGTATCGAAGAGCGTATAAAAGTTGGTCCATTCGTGTAAATCGCCTGAAAACTGCGGAATGTCGATCCTAGGAAGCTTTATTCTGCATCTCGACGAGGGTTGCGATATAATAGAAGAGCTGGACTCGTTTTGTTCCTCGGTAGGTGAATTTAGCCTTTTGGCTGTCGCCTTGATCGCGAAGTACATTTCGTCGCAACTTATGGCGGTTGATGCAGTATCCTTAATCTTCTCGGTATCTTCGACCTCCTCATTTGTAACAACTATGGTTTCTGGGCGCTTTCGAAGGACTCAGTCCTCATCGATCCGTTCCGCCCTTGATAGGAAGATGGCCGCTTTCTTTTCATCCTCTATCTCCTTAATGAGGTCGTAAGCGACCTGGATCCTACAGAAGTATTTCTCTCTCAAGGCCACCGCCTTCTTGAGCCTTCCGAGAGCGAACATGATCCTCTACGCCTCGAACCCGTCACCCTTCACGATAGTCGCTCTTTAGATTTAAATCCGGCCCGGAGGACCATATGTTCCCTTCAGGAAGTTCGTAGAACGGTTCCTGTTCTTTTGGAACGTATAAGTTTTTTTGATTTGCCGGATTCAACAGTCGATCTATCAGAAGGGTGGCAGAACTGATACACAAGATTCTTATGAGCCTTTTAATACACTTTATCAAGAAGATTTTACAAAATTTTATTATATAAAGTTCTATTTCAATTTAAGCAAGCCAATAAATCTCTAAATTAAATCAACAATATAAATAATTAATAAATAAATTAAATAATGCATGCAGTTTATAGATTAAGTCCTAATAAATCAACAATTTAAATAAATAATCAATTAATTAACTAATACATGCAGTTCATAAATTAAGTCCTAATAAATCAACAAATAAATAAATAATAATTAAATTCAATCATGCATGCAATTTATATAATTAAATAAACTTTTCAAACAAAGCTCTATCAACAATTAAACTATGAAAGAAAAACAATAATAAAAATAAACTCTGAACAAATCAACTTATATAAACTATTAACTTAATTAAGCTATTAAGGAAACAAACAATAACAATTCTTAAACTCTTAAGTAGATAACAATTAAAAAATGTAAATAACGATTTAAAATGTTTCCTTTCCAAACTCGAGTTTATTTTATTTCGTGATAATTAATTGCAAGCCATATTTAAAGAGTTCAAAGAGAGAGACGAACAATTAACAACAAAAAGACTTATTCTTGAAGAGAAAGCAAGCAAATATAAATTAAACCTGGTTCAGTAGGGCGGGGAACGGCGATGAGATGACTCTTCTAACTATCAAGTAGCCGCTCCTTCTGATCCGCTCACTACAAGTCGCGGGACGGTCTATTAGTCGGCCTCGCTCGAAGATTAAAACCTTCTAACGGTTGACGCGCGGGCTTCTGAGCGCGTACGGGAGGTTAAATCGACGTAAGGCGAACGAGGCTCCGTCCTCTAAGCTTTTCTTCATAATACTGAATGCTCCTCTTCCTTTCCGTTCCCCTCGAACCCTTCCGGCCGTCCTACGGGATTATAGCTCTCTTTTTTCTCAAACAAACACAATTAATCTTCTTGATAAAACTCTTTCCTATTTTTCTAACTTTTAAAATTTACTAAATTTCTCTTTTTTCTTTCTTCTTCTTCTTCTTTTTTGGGATCCTTTTGTTTCTCCTCGATTTGGCATAGTTTCGAAGCGATTGTCTCTCATTCTTTATCTTAAAACAGGTTTAGTATTTATTAAACTGAAAGTTTAGGGGCATAAATGATCGGTCCATCGGGTGAGGGATGGGGCACACTCGGGAAAACGGGGCAAACTAGTCGTGTAGAAGTTAGGGCTTGAAGCCAACTAATAATTACTGCGGGACTTAAGTGCTTCTGCTTACTCGGCAAGAAGGGTGAAACATCCCTCCCACAAACCGCCTCCTCAACCCCTTCCTTTTTTTTATCCTCTCCTTACGGAAGACGTTTTTATACAGACTCTAATCAGAGGGACAATACCCACTTCAAATTATGAAAGGGCCCCCCTGCTTAAAAGAGAGGGACGTGAGAAAATCCGTAATGAACCTTCTCCTCTCCAGAGGTAAATTGAAAGCTTCCAATTATCAAGAATTCCTCTACTTTTTTATCGCGTTTTATTTATGTAGCAAACTTTTTTTTTATAACCGCCTGAAGAGTATAAATTGGAAAAAGCAGACAATCCCGAGGTTAATTAATCGAGTACGTATTTGAATCTTGTCCAGACTGTCGGACAAGGGAACGCTCTTGCTTTTGGCGTGGACGAACGTTTTTGTCGGGAAATCGTGATATATCTGAAGCAAGGGATAAGCCAAGTTAAAATCACTCTCAAAATAGGCGTACATTATTCTGATATTTAAGGAAACTCTCTAATCCGCCTGATAACGTTCCAAAACCGCTATTCTTCATACTAAACTTAATTAAAATCCAAGATTAACCATTATATCAGTTAATCTATTACTTCTACCACATGAAAGCCCAAATTTTCTTTGTTTTTTACCCCTCTTAAAGGTATTTCACACATTTAAATAACTGAATACTCAACTAGAATGTTTTCAAAGGAATTTTAAGTCTTGATAGGATCCCTTTGTCCACCCTTAACCTCGAAGCTGTAGATAAAACAGCAGTTAAAATACAGGGTGTTCCAACTAGAGGACCAGCAACTTTACGGCAAAGTATTAGGTGTACAAAATGAAACTCAGCCACAGGGTAAATTTGAAATTGAAAATTGAATTTTGTAGATTTTAGCCGAGTTTCATTTTGTACACCTAGTAGTTCATTTTTTCAAAATTTTAAACATTTTAGGCGTTAAAGTCCATCAAAAGTTGACCTCCGTGTAAGAAGGTTATTGAAGTATAACCATTAAGAAGGTTAATTTTTAAAGGCTTGTAAATCGTAAACCGTTACAGATATTGAAAAAATGCACTAAATAAAATCTGTTGGAAATTTAATTCTCTTTAATTTTTATTCTATTCATTTTTTCTCTAGGACGCACTGTTTTCAAGATAAATTTATTTAAAAAAAATTTTTTCCGAAAATGGTGCATCCTAGAAAAAAATAATTAAGTACAAATTATAGAGAATTTAATTTCCTACAATTTTTATTTATTAGGTGTACAAAATGAAACTCAGCCACAGGGTAAATTTGAATTTTGTAGATTTTAGCCGAGTTTCATTTTTGTACACCTAATATTTAGTCCTAGAAAAAAAATTTAAATGTAAACCCCTTTTTTGAACCAGGAATTGACTCCATTTGGTAGATTTTAGTTTTGATGTACAGGGTGTCCCAGAGCGACAAAAGTTCGTTATTTTAAATAGAACCCTTATTTTTTATTTCAGATTCATAATCTACGCAAAATTTCAAGTTGATTTGACTATTCATATGACTCTTTGAAAAACTTTAAAATGACTTTTTTTTTTGGGTCTAAAATCCGCAAATCAACTTGAAATTTTGCGTAGATTAAATAAAAATGGGGTTTCATTTAAAATAACGAAGTTAGCCTCTCTGCGACACCCTGTATACCAAAATCCACCAAATGGAGTCGATTCTCCCTCCAAAAATAAGGGGTTTACATTTAATTTTTTTGTATTTTTTGCCGTAAAATTGCTGGTCCACTGGTTGGAACACCCTGTATTTTTTCGTCCGAAAAATGACATTTTTATTTTTTATGACTTAATCACTGAAAAAAAGATTTTTTTAAAATCTTAATTGAAGTGATAATTACAAAAAAATTATGACAGAAACTCAATATTTCTATTTAAGAAACGCTAATTTTCAGGTGATTAGAAAAGAATTATTAGAAAGGACATTAGTAAAGTCCCTAATTAACATATTACCAAAAAATGGAGACATAATTGTATAGCTGTCAATAACAAAAAGGTTTATATTATCGTTTTAACAAGGAGAAGAAAATAAAAAAGAAATTGATGAGAAACGTCCTGCGCCGTCCTGGCACTTCTTCAACACGTTTATTGTTTTCTTCCTGCGTAAAGAAGAGGAAGAAGGGGGTAAAAATGGAAAAGGCACTGTTCCTCATTTAAGATACTAACAGCCGAAACAACTCGAACGTTATTTCCTCGTTTAAGATCATTAAAGCAAACCGAGAATAACGTTGGTTAATTTTTTTTTCTAGTAAAAATTTTTCAATTTAAATAACCCTAGGGAGGGAAGAAAATGCTTCTAGGTGCCCATTTTTCAAGTGTGATAATTGCGCCGGTGACACTTCTTGCGTATATCGAATAAGTTGTGAATTTTCGGTGCAACTCCGAATTTTTTCCCCCTGTTTCTGAGAAGTTATTTATATGACAAAACAATTGAATCTGCTCCAGGAAGAAAATTATTTCCAGGATAAGAATAAATGCCAATTTTTTAGCCCATTAGAAGGCTTATAAAAAATAACTGATCTCGTCCCATGAAGCGTGTGAAAAAGTGAAAAGTCTCACGGCTTAAAAAAAATCTAGACTGAAATAGTTCGATTCCCAGACTCTTGATAAAGTGCTAAAACAGACGCGATCTGACACAAAAGATATCCTTTATGACAAAAAAAAGTAGGGATCATCTCAACCGTAAAACTTCTCGGCCTAAAGACAAATGTTCAAGTTTATTAGATCGGTATGTTTCTGAAGCCGAAAATAGTGGCGTTGGATTTGTAGATAGAGCATTCGGTTAGGTGTAAATTACTCCTAAAGATAGTAGAACAACCTTCTCTATTCCTCCTTTTCTAATTGGTGGCCCGATAGGCTTTCGGCTATCTCAGCTCCCATTAACAAGCGAGACAAGCCTTCCCTCTTGTAAAACCGTTTTCCGCCCTTTGAATCCAGATAAAACCAATTTATAAAAACTTATTTAAACAATTTTTTTTTGTTTCAGGTAAGAACTCCGTTTATGTGAGGCTTTTAGTAAGTTTATTTTTTATCACATACTTTTTGCCCAAAGCTATTTTTTCCTTATTCGATTCTAGTTTTGAACAGGATCCTTATTGAGGAAGGGATTTCAAAGGGAAAAAAATAGTATGGGCCTTATTAGCGATAAAAAGGAGAATGGGATGGAGAAGAAAAAAAAAGATGATAAAGAGGAGAAGAGTGAGAACGAAAGGGGCGTTTGTATGGTAATCACCTCTTTCGATTCACTTCTTTTCTCGTTCTTTATTTTTAAATATGGAAGACCTGGAAGGGTAAACGGACTATAAACTGGAATCTAATGTCTTCCCTCCCTAATCCGAAATCACCCTCATATTAGCCATACGTGTAATAAATCAAAGAAGCTTTTTATAAATAAATAAAAAGTTAAGAAAAAATCAGACATTTTTGCAGTAATCGGATTTTCGAGTTTTGGCTTTTATTATGCAGTCTGTCAGCTAGAGTTGGCCAGCATTTTGTCCTAATAACGAAAAAAAATTATTCACAACCAGGTTTCGAACCCGGACCTCAACGAAATTTGCTCCGTTTGGTATTAAATTTGAGTGTACGTGTGGACATAATGCATTTGACCATAAAATAGCAGAAATCGCGAGTTACCATAAAAAATCTGCAACTCAAATAAAGAAAAAGGTCGAAAACGTTCACCATAATGCAGTTGAACATAATACATCACCATAAAGAAGAGAATTAACACATGTCGTTCACATCCTCGCGAGAGTAAAAAATTTAACCCTCTTGTGTTAAAACGAGCTATCCTGCTTGCTTTTCTAGTTTATGGTGAGATGTATTATGCCGAAACGACAGAAACAGTTTTATGGCGAAACAACAAGTTTAAAGAGAGGCATTTATGGTGAGAAGCGTTATGGTGACTAGCACTTTTTTTTATGGCTACTTGATTTATTGAAAAATTTGTTTATGGCGAAACGCTTTATGTTGAAATGCATTATGCTCAATATTTTTAAACTTTTGAGAGCTTTATGTTCAATTGCATTATGCCGAAACGCATTATGGTGACTGCAGATTTTTTATGTCGAAATGCTGATTTTTTATGTTCAACTGCTTTAGGGTGAAATGCGTTATGTTGAACGGTGTTCTCCCTTGAATTTTACCGAATTTTATCCGGGCTTTGGAGGTTTTCCTTAGTTTTCTGGTTTATAAAAACCCGTTTTGGGTCGTTTTCCTCGATTTTTTGGTGTACAAACAACAGTTTCGTGTAGTTTCCGAGATTTGAAGACCCTATTTAAACGAATGTTGGAGAGTTTACACCCATTATCGGGATTTTGGCCTTTTTCCTCGATTTTCTGGCCTACGAAACCCCATTTTATCAGATTTTTGGGCGTTTTACATATTTTTACAGTATTCTGGATGGTTTCCTTCATTCTTTGGTGTAAAAACACCCGTTTTATCAAATTTTTGATCGTTTGACACTCTTTTTAACAAAACTAACCTGATCCGCAAATTAACTGGGGAAAAAAAATTATTCAAAAAAACGAGATAAAGTCTAGAATCTTCATTAGTCATATTTAACAGAAAAAAACTAATCTGTGCACAAGAGGATTTCAGGCGATTTATTACGGCTAGACGGATTCCTCTATTCCCTTCATTTTTTTTTCTAAAAAAAGTATATTAACGAAGAAAAATCTTATGAACGACAAAAAATATGACGTGGAAACACAGGTGGGGATTTCGATAGGTCACAAATCTTGTTTAACTTCCACTTCGGTGACCATTATTAAGACTTGGCAGTTTGTCTACTTGTACAACACATCATTTACACAAGACGAAAGGTTTTCCTTCTCTCTCGACTTTCAATCCCCGGTCTAAAAGTCTCACGGGATTATTTCAAAAACTTGTTTACAAGAGATATTCCCCGGAACTAGAATATATCGAATATTCTCACGAAAGGAAGAAGAAGAAGAAGAAAAAAAAAAGCAATCAAACTCCGGCGAAAACCATATTTCACCTTTCCATCTTCTTTTCTGACAAAAAAATATAAAATTAGTATATTTTTTGAGGTAAAAATTTGATTTATAGCATTCAGTTGTATAAACGGGCCCTACTGTAAAGCCCCTCCCGAAGTCCCAATATTTAGCGAGAGTATATTGACGTAAACGGTGAACCTATAAATAAATAACCCTTGAATTCCTGCCGGAGGATGTTTACGGGAGGGGAAAAGTGGCGTAGCCCCTTTTACTAATGATAATGGATAGTCTGCAGTCTCACTACTGACAATAATGCAGTCTTGGTCTCAAGCCAGACTAACAATAATAGAGCTTAACCTGATCGGGATTAGCTAATAGCAATTGCAATTCAAACAGCCCCGGGCTTCAAACTCCCCCGCCATTACCTTGATCTCCCTTCCCACACTCGGATTAATATGAAACATGTACGTGAGAAACTCAGATTACAATTTTTACGCATCAAAAGAAAAATAAATAAAAATCTGTTAAGTTTTTTTTCAATTTGGTGGGATAATGCGGGAGAAATTTCCACCTGAAAAAACAATCAGTCGAATTTTATTCAGGAATAGATTCCTTTTTTTTTCTCTCTCTTGAAACTAAAAAAAGTACTAGTTTGAAGAGCTTCCAACGAAAACTTCCTTAAAGAGAAGGAACAATATAGGAGGGGGAAGTATTAAGGAGGGGCTAGTATGACGGAGGGAAGTTTAAGGAGGGAAGTATAAAGGAGAAGAAGTTTAAAGAGGGGGAATTTTAAGGAGGGGAAGTGTAAAGGAGGAGAAGTTTAAGGAGGGGAAGTATAAGAGGGGAAGTTTAAGGAGGGGAAGTATAAAGGAGAAGAAGTTTAAGAAGGGGGAATTTTAAGGAGGGAAGTATAAAGGAGAATTTTAGGAGGGGGAAGTATAAAGGAGGAGAAGTTTTAGGAGGGGGATTTTTAAAAATAGTGGCCGTATGGTGTTCCGGAAAAAATATTACGGCCGGCCGGCCAGAACCACCGGCAAAGTTGAGAACGGTATAGCTCGATAATTCGAACGTAAAATATAAACCCTCCGGGGTCTGGAAGCCCTTCCCAATAACCCGACATGGAGGGTAAACAATAACTTGTTTAAGGAAGTTGAATAGAAAAATAAAGCTTTTGGGCTTAATTATTGAAATCCGGTTTCTCTGGCCCAGCCCTAAATACGAAAAAACTGAATCTTTTGTAGGTAATTGGTGTTCTAAAATTAGGGAAAACATGAAAATTTGAGCGAATAAAGGGGAAGCTTACGTTCTATCATTATTTTTTCAAGGTTTATTTTTTTCGATCAAAGAGACTAATAAGGCTTCGCTTTTTGCGTAAAACGGCTAAGAATTCCCTGGTCGTACGTCAATGGTAATCTTTCAGACGTCGTTTAGAATGGAGCCAAAACGCCAGGAATAACATGTTTTGACAAAAATAAGAGGAGGACAAATTTCCTTTATATTTTTACACCGGGGATCTAAAAGATACACGGTAGACTAAGCCATGAATGGTCCGGAATGAAAGAGGACGGAAGAAACCTTTTTCCCCGACGACCCTTCTTTCATATTCAGACCGCAGACCCAAATGAGAAATTCACTTCTCAAAAAGAAAAGTCCAGCCGATTTGAAACACCTCCAAATTCTCCCATCTTTCTTTTATGATTCGTCCCGCTACTTAAATGGATTAATGACAACGGGTTCCAAAATATCTTCCCTCTTGTCCACTCGGGTGATTTATGATTTGTCCCTCTGGTACATTCATACGTAAAAATAGTCTCATGGTGAAGGCTAGGAGAGGGGGAGGAGAACAGTGGTAAATGGATACAGTATTATTAGAGGTGCGTTCTAAATGGGAATGAGGATAGCTTTTGCTGCCAATTGGCATTAGCGCCCTTAAGACCTTTCACACCGACCCACCTGATACCCGAATTTCTTTTATCGCTCAATGGCTTACCTATGAATGACCACCATCGTAAAATTCAACCATTCAAATCCAATTCACTTCCTGGAGAAGTTATTAGCTTTGTTCCAACCGCAGTTTTAAACTGATTTGAAACTCCTGGTGCATGCGCAGAAGGATTTGCACGTCAAATGACTTGATATTTGACGGACAAACGAACGACGTTACGATCTGCGCATCTAGAGGAGTTTCCGTCCACTTTTTTTGTTGTCTTTTTGGTGTCCCAAGCAAATTTTCATCATCCATAACTGTAGTTTTCTTAACCTACCAAGAGGTAGCAGTCAAATCGCATATTAAGAAAAAATTTCCCTCTCTATCTTAAAATTACCATACACTTTTTAAGATGGCGTTTCTCTTTTTCTTTGATCAATTGTTTGTAAATCAAGTTTGGAATTTTATCTCTATAAGGTCAACACTTAAATAATAAATCAGTTTTTAATTATGTTAAAATTCATAAAAAAATGTTTAAAAAAAATTAATTGTCCTTGTATCGATGATTGATGGTTAAAAAAATGATTTGCATCATGGTCCTGAAGTCGAATGACAAATTATTCAAAATTAGAAAGTTTACTATTAAATGCCTATTTTATTTAAACTTTTAATAGCTGACAAAAGGGTTAAAAGTTCAATGCTGGCACGTGCTCACTGAAAAAAAAGTAATTTTTATAATTTGATAGAAAATTACTCTTTTTTTGAGTTCATTAAATATTGAATAATTGATTTTCGAATCAAAATGAAGTTCAGAAAGAAAATTAGGCACAACGCACGCAAGATTTTTTCTTATTTTTTGGGAGAATAAAAAAAAACTTTTGACATGAAAATAATTTTAAAATAAAAAAGTTTTGATTGAATTATACTTTTAGAAGTTTATAAAAAATGTTATTAATAATTTCGTAATCAGACTTCATTTTGTGATTAGGAAGAAGGTAATTTCCCTGTCAGAATTGGGTGAAGGGGCGGAGGGAATTGTTTTTAATGGTGTTAAAACTCAAAAAGGACGAACAAGAAATTTAATCATTTTGTAATTTAAACAGAATGTGGGGACTTGAAAAGGGATGTTTTGATGAACTTTCCCTTTAAAGTTTATAGGGGAGGAAAATGTTTAATGTTTCGTGCACTATGATAGTCTCGTTCCCCCCGGGGGAGGGGGGGGGGGGGTTCTGAGTTGGACTGGAACCTTTTCATTCATCTTCCTGCGGGCGACCCAGGCCGGGAGAAAGCGGGGCTCATGGTTGGGGCATCGGGTGGTAAATTACATGGGAAGATTAATGTAGGAACCACCCCCTCCTTACCCGTGGGGGTAATCACCACCCTCCGCAACCAAGAACAAATACCGGTTACCACGGCTCACAAATCGGTTACTCGTCCGACCAACCTTTTTCCATTACAATATCCCTCTTTACACTTTGTTAACGTGTTTTGAATTTAGTTTCAATTTTTTTAAAACGAGTTTTGTACACCCTCCATGTCTCTGGAAAAAAGTCTTATACTACAGACAACCTCATCATCATTCATAGAAGGGGAAATTTAGGCAGCTCACGCCCTTTCGATGTAGCCTGGCTGGGCGAAGACTTCAATTTTTCCTACCTTGATACTAAAAATTCCATTTTCGGTATTTGTCGTTTCGCCATAAAAACTGTTTCGGTCGTTCGGGCATAATACATCTACCAAAAACTAGGGGCAGCCTAAGAGGAAGCCTATTTTCGCCGTTTAAAACGCGATTATGGTGAAACGACAAAAACCTTAAAACTTGAATGAAATTCAACATAAAGCATCTCACATAAACTAGTCTCACCATAAACTAGGGACAGCCAAAGAGGAAGCCTATTTTCGCCGTTTAAAACGCGATTATGGTGAAACGACAAAAACCTTAAAACTTGAAAAAATTCAACATAATGCATCTCACCATAAACTAGGGACAGCAAAGAGGAAGCCTATTTTCGCCGTTTAAAACTCGATTATGGTGAAACGACAAAACCTTAAAACTTGAATGAAATTCAACATAAAGCATCTCACCATAAACTAGGGACAGCCAAAGAGGAAGCCTATTTTCGCCGTTTAAACGCGATTATGGTGAAACGACAAACCTTAAAACTTGAATGAAATTCAACGTAAAGCATCTCACCACAAACTAGTCTCACCATAAACTAGGGACAGCCAAAGAGGAAGCCTATTTTCGCCGTTTAAAACGCGATTATGGCGAAACGACAAAAACCTTAAAACTTGAATGAAATTCAACATAAAGTATCTCACCATAAACTTTGCGAAACTAGGCTCGTCCGCCGTCCCTAGCTTATGGTGATGTATGCCTAAAATGACAGAAAAAGTTTTATGGCGGAACACCAAGTTGAAAGAGTTTTATGGTGAGAAGATGCTAACTTGCAATTTTTTTATGTCGACTTGCATTTATTGAAAAAGTCGTTTACGGCGAAACTCTTTATGTTGAAATACATTATGCTCAAAATTTTGAACTTTTTAGAGCTTTATGTTCAATTGCATTTCGCCGAAACGCATTATGGTGAAGTACAGATTTCTTGGATTTTGGAAATACACTATCAAATAAAACGAGAAAAAAAATTATTCACAAGCCACGTTTCGAACCCCGGACCTCAACGAAATTTGCTCCGTTTGGTAGGAATTTGAGTGTATACGAGTGGACATAATGCGGTTCACCATAACGCATTGACCCTAAATAGCAGAAATCGCGAGTTAAAGTTCACCATAAAAAAAATCTGCAACTCAACACAATGAAAAAAGGTGAAAACGTTCACCATAATGCATTTGAACATAATACATCTCACCATAAAGAGAGAATTAACATGTCGTTCACATCCTCGCCAGAGTAAAAAATTTAACCCTCTTGTGTTATAAAACGAGCTGATCCTGCCTGCTTTTCCTAGTTTATGGTGAGATGTATTATGCCGAAACGACAGAAACAGTTTTATGGCGAAACAACAAGTTTAAGAGAGGCATTTATGGTGGAAGCATTATGGTGACTAGCACTTTTTTTTATGGCGACTTGCATTTATTGAAAAATTCGTTTATGGCGAAACGCTTATGTTCAATTGCATTATGCTCAATATTTTTAAACTTTTGAGAGCTTTATGTTCAATTGCATTATGCCGAACGCATTATGGTGAACTACTGATTTTGTAACTTCCTTAAAGAAGTTATTGTGACACCCTCCACTCGGGTTTTTGCGGAAGGGTCTTCCAGACCCCAATCGAATATTGATCTTTCCCGATCTCAACTTTGTCTGTGGTTCCGGCCGTCCGGCCGTCCGTCCGTAGCATTTTCCGGAACACTTTACGCCCACATTTTTTAACCGATTTTCACCAAATTTTCACAAAATCTTCCTTAGTCGGAGAAGAGAATGTAACGAGGGCGATTTTTGAATTTCGAAAAATGGCGGAGATATGTCGGTTTAAAGTTTGAATTTTCCTGAACACTTTACGGCCTCAGTTTTCATCCGATTTTTAACCAAATTTTCACTCAAATTTTTTATGTCGAAACATGATTTTTAATGTTCAACTGCTTTAGGGCGAAATGCATATTTTGAAATGCGTTATGTTGAACGTTGTTCTCCCGTTCGAGGCCATCTCCAGACTAGTAGGTACTTTTTTAATCCTATACAAAATTGGGCAATTTTTGGAGTCACCCTCTAATGAAATAAACCGTCAGGTTTTCATTGCATCTAGGTGTCAGGTAGACCATTTCCAGTAACCGTCTATTGTCGGCATCGCGATAAATTCCTTTGTCTCCGAGAAAAGACTGACCTGTGCCTTTATTCAAGTTATAAAATTAAAATGTTGTCTATAATAAAGTAAGTTGTCTAAAATTGTAGCCAGTGAAAACAAACTAGTTGGTGTACGCAAGCTGTGGATGACATCCTCGGATAGTTTAAACGGAGGCTTTAATGTGGTAAAATAACATGTTTTGAGAAGGGAGTTAAAAGTCGTTTTTCGTTGATTTAAAGCCAAACAGTCGGGCGTAAATAGAAATTCTAAACGTTTGAGCTAATAAACCAAAGTTATATAAGGACTCTTTTGTCCTGGGGAATTCAGGGACCAGCTTGTTTCCCCCCGCCCTCCCTTAAAACCCGCCGCATAAATCGATCCTCCTATCACTCACAGAACATTTAACACGTTAGAACCTTCGCAATATAAACCCCGACCCCGCAAAGATAAGCCCCGTTTAATAACCTAGAGGGGCGGGGAGAAAAAAATCCCCGACAGAAATCTTAATAAAGTCAGCTGCTTTTATCTAAAAACGCCATTGCGTGGCTTTAATTGTCTAATTAGTAATTACAAATTACATGCCTCAAATTTACATATTATGCTAATTTTTGTGTGTACTAATATGCACTTTTCAATTAATTCTAATACAAACGCATATAAAGTGAAAAAAAAATCTCTTTTATTAACACTGTTATACAGGGTAACACACTTAAGCAATTAATTTAAAAATGTAAAATATGAGATTCTTATCTCAATCCGTCTGGGTGTAATGATGTTTATTGATCCTTGGGGGGATTAAAAAAAAGCGTTTTTCCCACTCAATTTTTTCTCTTAACTTTTTGGACTTCTGATATCAGATTTAACATAATTAGCGTTTTTAAGGAAAACTACATATTTTCATGGATTAAAAAATTTAAAACTGGGGATTTTGGGTTTACTTAGCATTTTTTAACTTCCTTAAAGAAGTTTTTGTGATACCCTGCACGAGATTGGTCTTCCAGACGCAGGAGGGTCAAATCGAATATTGATCTTTACCGACCTCAACTTTGTCTGTGTTTCCGGCCGGCCGTAGCGTTTTTTCGGGACACTTGTTTTAAACCGCTTTTCACAAAATCCTTCTTTGTTGGTGAACTAGAATGTAATGAGGGCGGTTTTTTTTTGTATAAAATTACGCTTGGATTAGTTTATAAAGTGTCGAATATGAAAACAATGATTTCGACAAGAGAGATTCCCGAATAACGGGCCGTGAGGTGTAAACTCGGATAAACTACTCGGGGAGTGTTTGTCCCGATTAATTTAACTTTGATAAGATAGTTCTGGTAACTGGAATCATGGGAATAGATACTAACCCGCAATACTGTTGAGAAACACCGGTTTCAAGAGTTGCGCCTTAATTTAACAAAGTGGGATGATTTTGATTAAAAAGGCGGAAAACTCATTAGTGGGGGGGAGTTTTCTTTGGTAAAGTGAGTTTTCTTTTCCCCACCTTTAAAAAGCTCTTTCGGTCGAATTGCTTAACCAGCAGAAAACAGAAGGGCCTTGATAGAGGTAGAGGTTTAACTAGTAGGGCCCTACGGTACACATCCCTTACGACAGTCCCTATAACTTCCTTACACCCTTTTCTTCATCCCTTAACTCACTCCTCCCTCCCCGAACAACCCCTACGTTTTACCACTAACTCACAAAGAGCCTCGACACCCATTCGACCTAACCGACCTTCTTTATGTGCACTTCTGGTTTGGATCGCTTGAACGTTTTATGAGGGTGGAGCAATTTAGTTTTCACGTCGATGGTTTCTACCTTTTATTTATTCTTTTCACTTTCCTTTTTCTTCCTTTATAAAATGGAATTATTAACTGAATTTCCATACAAAACATGATCGAATTCCACATGGTTTAATATTAAACGTATAAAATGAAAAAATTATGATAATAAAGGCGAAGATATTGCATTTTCCTAAGAGTTAAGAATTTGAGAAGACATGTGAATCCGAAATCACACTTTAAAAGGGGTGTAAAGCAGGAAAGTTGTCGAGTCTAGGCCGAACAGAAGGGAATGAAGGGGCTCTTGAATATTCCGAGAGCTTTCTACTCCCGACATGTCTATTTGTACTGTAATTTCTTCAGACTGCCTTGTTTTTTGCCATCCCTTTTTAAGGGGGGCGCCCGACGTTGGCAATATGGCGACCGCAATATTCCCTTCAGAATCTAATCCCAGTTCTTATACGAGAAACGCGAATTTAAATTTTTTTTATACACCTTTGGCTTAAAATTGAAATCCTTATGGGATATTAAAAGTAAAGTGTTGTCGTGTAAACACTTAAGTTTCTCTAAAGAATGTCCCCCTACGTTGTCGTAGCATTAAAGGGGCCTAGGACAGTAATTACCACTCTCTATACATGACCCTATACATTCTGAGCCATCTTCAGAATGATTTACAGGAGAAACAAGTCTTTAAACAATTCAACATCCTTGAAAGTGCTCATCATCGACAAAAAAACTACCTACAAACGACAAACGAAAAAAATATGAACCTTACATACTTCAGAGAATTAAAGCGCTAGTAAGCACTGATCAAGCACTGGCTGGCCCCAGTAGATAAATTATTTTAAGGTAGTTGAAGTATCAAGAAAAATTATCAAGGTAGAAATAATGGGATTTTCGGCCAAGAGAAGTCTCTCTCGCAAGGGGTGGAAGTATCGAATTTCCCTACTAAAAAAATTTTTTTTTCACCACAAAGTCGTAAAAAAATATTGGTGGAGTATTGGTGAAAATTGGACCAGCGGTTCGGCCGCAGCAAATTTTTTTGAAATTTCCAACACATATCTCCGCCGTGTTTTCAAAATTCAAAAATCGCCGTCCTTATATTTTTGTTCATAGACCAAGGAAAATTTGGTGAAAATCGGTTATAAACAGTGGTAACGTGTTTCCGGAAAATGCTACGG
Organism: Orius insidiosus; assembly: GCA_014119065.1. NCBI lineage: Eukaryota > Metazoa > Arthropoda > Insecta > Hemiptera > Anthocoridae > Orius > Orius insidiosus. Next base: position 1,365 of record JACGAQ010003994.1, on the reverse strand, counting down.
CCGGCCGGAACCACAGACAAAGTGAGATCGGTTTAGATCCGTGATTGGATTGACCCTACGGGGTCTAGAAGACCCAAAATCCGACTTGTAGGTAAAACAATAAGTAACTTTTTAAGGAAAAATGAAGTCCGAATTCTCCCTAATATCGAATTTTAAAAAATCTATAAAATTTATACGAAATATTTGTGAAGATCGGTTTTTTCAATCAAGCCAATAGTTGCATTTTTATATCAAAATCCCAAATTCAGCTTAAAAAAATGCATCTTAAAAGGCCCAAAGTCGAGCAACAATAGGGGGGGAAATACAATGAAACCAATCTGTTTTTTCTCCCTAAAGTATAAAAAAATTCGCATTCCGTTCAGGAATAGGTTTTGATTTATGTAGAGACGTAAATAGGATTAAGGGGGAGAGACGCTTGTTCTTTTACCGTTTGTACAGATTCGTACGGCCGCAGCATGCGTAACCTTATTTTTTGATGACGGAGGAATTTCAGCGGATTTCTCCCTCCCCGTGGAAATCCTAAAGAATATTTTTTACGAAACTTCTTTTTTTTTTTTATATAAAAAGTGTCTTCATTCTTTCTAATTGGATGAATGAGGCTGATGTCGTAATCCTAAAGAATTCTTGAAGTGATGAAGAGTAAAAATAAAGCTATGACGTCATTTATGGCCATGGGCTTCCGTGTCTAAAATTACATAGAGGTCCCACATCCTGCTTTAACAATGACATTTTTTCTTTGAATTATTTTGTGGATAAAAGTGGAGGATGATCTTTCCAAATGCGTTCTTAGTGGAAAAAGGGAGTTGTGTATGACGTGGAGGAGGAAGGGTGTCGACATCAGCTATCCTCTATATTTCATCTCTCACAGCGACCGGACCCGTATAAAAAATGGCGTCGTGGCGATAGCTGATCTACCTTTCAGCCCCTCTACCTCACGGGTCTTATCTTTTACCCTCTACTTACGGTAAGCTCTCGAATGATAAAATATTTACCTCCACTTTATTTTTTCTCTCTCTCTTCTCTCTCTTTACTATGACTATGTTTTTCGGGTCGTGGGAAAATGAAACGTGCCGAAGTACGAGAAAGCCTGCAGTCATTTGTACGAGAAATAGCGAGGGCGTTTATTATTCAACTCCGCACAGGGTCATACCAACTTTAATTCCCCTCACTTCTCACCAGCATTCACCTTTCCCATTTTCATTGTTTCTCCAAGATTTATTTTATGTTAATTAGCACTCGAGTGTTCAGTGCACTAGTCCCTTTACGCTTCTTCTCCACTTTCTTTATAGCTCATATTTCATTCTCCATATTCAACCTGTGCGGGAAAACAGAGGCCGCTTTTCTACTTTTTTGAATAGTTTTTAA
>JACGAQ010003993.1:0-21313 GCA_014119065.1 Orius insidiosus | reverse complement strand
TGTGACATCACAGGCATCGTTATATTTCCAGAACCGCCATTCCCGCTCTTCCTTTCGAAGTCATCTTTACATGGATCTGCGCCATTGGGTGCTCGTCCGTGCAATTTTTAATACTGCACTGAAATTTCTGCTGGGCCCTTAAAAATCTAAATTTAAAATCCGGATAAACGTAATTTTGTACCATAAGCCCGGCCCCATTGCAGAGTCTAAAGTACAAAAGAAACCACAAAATATGAAAAATCATTTTTACAAATTAAAATGCCCATCCGCTCGCTCTTTTATAGTGAGGAAATACGTTGATTCGATTAAAATTACCTTTTGTAGGAAATCATTTAATTTTCATTAATGAAAAGGCGAAAAATAAAAACAATTTTTTTTCTTCTTTATTTTAAATCGTTTTTAATGATGAAAGGGACGATATCAAAATACGAACTGATGCAAATTATATTTTTTTTCCTTTTCACAATTGATCGAGCCTAATGGCCCGTAAGGTAAAATATTGGTTGGGAACTCAACATCATCCATTTTAAAGACGTAATCTTTAAAATACAAGTTTCCCTGAAAGATAATTAATATCTATTTAAATAATATAATTTTTGTACAGCGGGTACTGGACATTGTGCGGTGATGTTTGAATCTCGGGCGATTTTGTTGAAAATTTTGGGCCTCGACATAACTTCTTTGCAGCAGCCTTTTTTTAAATCGATGGAGAAAGGTTTTTCCAGGCTCCGTTTGATTGTTTGAAGACGTCAACTTGAAGCTAAAAAAGAATTTTAGGAAAAATGTTAAATTGGGATCTTCTGAATAACACGAGTACTCAGGGAGATTTTCAAAGTTTTTTTTTGTGCAAAAAAAATTTTTTTTTTCAAAAATTTTCAAAGTATTTTTTTTTTTTTTTGAAAATTTTCAGTTTTTTTTTTTACCAAAAAAATTTTTTTTTTTTTTCAAAAAATTTTCAAAGTATTTTTTTTTTTTTTTGAAAATTTTCAGTTTTTTTTTTTACCAAAAAAATTTTTTTTTTTTTTTTTTCAAAATTTTCAAAGTTTCGAAAAATTTTCCGGTGTTTTTTTCGAAAATTTTATAAGTTTTTTAATTTTTTTTTTTTTTTTTTTTTTTTTTTTGAAATATTTTTTGTCAAGGTAGAAATAATGGGCTCTTTGGCCTAGGGTGCCTCGTAAAGGGTAGAAGTACGAAATTTCTCCCTACTAAAAAAATTAATAAATAAATAAAAAAAAGTCGCAATTTTTTTACGCTAAAATTCTTAAAAATATAAGGAGTAATTGGTGAAAATTTGGTGAAAATCGATTAACGGTTCGGCCGCAGCACATTTTTTAAAATTTCAAACAGACATATCTCCGCCATTTTTTTCGAAATTCAAAAATCGCCCAGGTTAATTCTTCTTCACCGGCTAAAGAAATTTTGGTGAAAATTTGGTGAAAATCGGATGAAAATTGTGGCCGTAAAGTGTTCCGGAAAAAAATGCTACGGACGGCCGGCCGGCCGGCCGGGCACCACAGACAAAGTTGAGATCGGTAAAGATCAATATTCGATTTGACCCTCCGGGGTCTGGAAGACCCTTCCCCAAAAACCCGACGTCGAGGGTATCCGCAATAACTTCTTTAAGGAAGTTAAAACGGTATCAGTTAGGAGCTTCCAACGAAAACTTCCTTAAAGAGAAGTAACAATATACGAGGGAAGTATAACGGAGGGGGAAGTATAACGGAAGGGGAAATATAAGGGAGGGAACTATAAGGGAAGTATAACGGAGGGGGAAGTATAAGTAAGGAAGAGAATAACGGAGGGGAAGTATAAGTAAAGAGAAACGGAGAGGGGAGTATAAGTAGGAAGAGAATAACGGAGGGGGAAGTATAAGTAAGGGAAAGTATAACGGAGGGGGAAGTATAAGCCTAGGGCCCTCCTCCCGTAAAACCGGTATCAGTTTAGGAGCTTCCAACGAAAACTTCCTTAAAAAGAAGTAACAATATACGAGGGGAAAGTATAAGGGGGAAGTATAAAAGGATGGGAAGTTCAAGGATGTCTTTGATGAAGGAGGTTTTTATTTTATTTTTCAAATTATCAGTTTTTTTTCGACATTTTTTTTTCTTTGCAGTTTTTATTTTATTATTTTTTTTAGTGGGTAGAATAATTGGATTTTTGCCGAAGGGAGGTCCCTCTCATAACGGGTGAAAGTATGAAATTTCTCCCTACTAAAATGATAATTTTAAAATCTCTTTTTTAAATTTGCAGTTTTTTTTTCTTTCTTTTTTTTTTTTTTCCGAAAATTTTGAAGTATCAAGGTAGAATTGGGATTTTTGCCCAATGGAGGTACCTCTCGTAGCGGGTGGAAGTATGAAATGTCTCCCTACTAAAATGATAATTAATGAAACAAATGATAATTTTTTTTAACACCAAAAATTCTTTAAAAAAATAAGGAGTAATTGGTGAAAATTTGGTATAATCGGACCAACAGGTCCCGCAGCAAATTTTTTAAAATTTCAAACAGACATATCTCCGCCATTTTTTCGAAATTCATAATCGCTCTCGTTGCATTTTTTTCACCGAAAAAAAATTTTTTGAAAATTTGGTGAAATTGGTTCAAAACTGTGGTCGTAAAGTGGTCTGAAAAAATGCTACGGCCGGCCGGCACCACATACAAGTTGAGATCGGAGGAGATCAATATTCAATACCCTTCCCCAAAAACCCGACGTGGAGGGTATCACAATAACTTCTTTAAGAAAGTTAAAAAGGGTTTTTACTGGGAATAAATCAGGCGATTTGCGCATTTTCCTACAATGGAAGCAAATAAATCAACCTTTACTCCCTGCTGCCGCAGGGCGATTTTTGTTTATTTATTTATTTATTTAAATTTATTTGTTTTATATTATTTATTTAATTTTTTTTTTTGCCGGAGGGATGACCGTTTCGACCGTGTGATATCCCAACTCCCAAGGTACTTCACAAAAAAAGTACTTTTTAGTAAAGGCTTAAAATAAGGCGGCAGCGCAGCACAGTTCTTAAAATTACAATCCTCTATTTTTCGAAACGCAAAAATCGCCTTTTTTTTTTCAACCATTTAGGAAGATTGTGCCAAAATTTGGTGAAAATCGGTTGAAATAGAGGCACAGATACCTCTAGATCGCATAAAATTTCCTCTACGGCACTGAAAGAAGCTCTCCTAAAGGTGAAATGGAAGGTGTGACAAATGAGAAAATCTTTGATATTTACGCTGTATTTGTCGTCGACTGGGCTTTTGCAGTAGATCCAGAACGAAAATGCGGTCACCTTCCTGGATACTTTCTTCGTACTTATCGTGTAGTTCCATCCCTCCTTGCTGTCGACTTCACATTTCTCAGAAATACTAAACACCATCTTTGCCGGACCCTAAAAGACGGAATTTAATTGACTAAAAACTTAAAAATAACAACCATCCCATTGGCTGACGCCAAATCATAAAAACATGTCAAAATTGAAAAAAACAAAATAAGTTTGAAATTGGAGGAAATCATCGCTTGTACAATCAGGGAATGATTTGCGTAAAATTGCTTTTCGACTGGGCGGAAAAATTATGAGTAAACGAGACCGTTGTTACCGGTCATTAGGTCCTCTTTTTGTCAGATTTCTATTGAATTCAAAGTTGAGATTCGCTGTCCATTAGTTATCAGCTAGGTCATAATCGTGGTACTGAATTGTTTGATATTGAGTTTGGAGTATATTATTATGAACAAAAGGTCTAGAGTGGTGGGAAGATGGATGCCGTTGCCTTGAGGGAGCTATCAGTTGCCGATGTTCGATATGAAGTGACAAGGGGGTGGTTCGGAGGTGACAAAGGCGTTAAGAAGGCTCACAATAGATGGCAAATATCACGGTGACATTTCCAACAATCACCTCACCGCTCCTAAATCACGTCGAAATGGCATTTATCATATCGATAACGAAATATTGAAATAAAAATGGGTTAAAGTTTATGTTGGAAATCCAGAAGGGCCTCTGCAAACATGGAACCCCCGGGAGGGTCCACTAATGGCATCGGCAAACAATAACAAAGAAAAACGGGAAAGGCAGAGACGGATCGTCATAGGCAAACATTTAGGTATCTACTCGGTTAAACTTGCCTTCCCATTCATTATTGTCTCGTGTGTCCCATCAGCTGGATTCGCCGCTGAGTCAACGCTCTCGGAAAACTCTGTTAATGTAACTCCATGTCGGGAAACACTTTTACTCCAGATTAAGGCGGCTCTAAGTGTATTACGCTAAGATGTTATCTTTTCACAGTTTACTCTTCCGATTATAGATTACATCTTCCATATTTACAGCTGCCGGATGATTCACAACAAAGCAGATGATCTCGATTTAAGCAGGTCCTAATCGGTTACCCCAAAATTGCTATTAGGTGTACAAATCTCAGCCAGAGGGTAAATTTGAATTTTGTAGATTTTAGCCGAGTTTCATTTTGTACACCTAGTAGTTCATTTTTTCAAAATTTGAACATTTTAGGATAAAGTCAATCAAAGTTGACCTTCTCCGTGTAAGAAGGTTATTGAAGTATAACCATTAAGAAGGTTAATTTTTAAAGGTTTGTAAATCGTAAACCATTACAGATATTGAAAAAATGCACTAAATAAAATCTGTTGGAAATTTAATTCTCTTTAATTTTTATTCTATTCCTTTTTTCTCTAGGACGCACTGTTTTCAAGATAAATTTTTTTTTTAAAAATTACTTAATTTATTAAATTTATTTAATTCATTTTGTACCCTAATAACTCAACTGAAGATTTTGACAACCTCTTCTTCACAATGGTCTCCAGGTTCTTCCGCAAAAGAAAACTAATTATCGTTGGTTCCGTTGTCTGTTGTGCAACGTGTTTTTCGTTGAAGGATGACTAATCTTAATTGCAGAGGCCCCCTTTGGAACTCATCTGCTAATTGCCTTCGACGCAATTATTGGGAGGGGGGTCTTCGATGGCGGAGGGACTCATCAATCATAAGGGCCGCGCCCGCGGGCGATAGAAAGCCATCTCCCACCCTCATCGCAGTAACATTGATTAGCTCAGATGAGTAGGAGGTTGTTGCGGTTATGGGGAGGATACGGTACAAACCGCAAAACCTACCCCCCCTTTCCAAACCGTTTGTGTAACTTCCTCGATATCGGCAATCACATCAATAGTCATTTCACTAAAATTTTTAAAATAAGCCCAACTGAAAAAAAGCAGTGTAAATTGATGAAACGCAATTGTTGACTTTTTTTCATTGCCACAAGTAGTTTTTTTTCATCTTAATAATAATTTTTTTTTCATTGAGTTATGATGGCATTGTTGTTACAACGAATCGTCGATTTTAAATTGTACAACATAAATTTATTCGTTACCATGAATTTTTTCATAGCACCAACAATTATTTTAAAATGGGATAATGAATTCTGATTATCAAAATTACTCGTTGTTCTTGTGATTGTCTCAACAAAGAGTATGGTTAATAATGACTATTTACATCGTTTTTAAAAATAATGAAACCAATCATACATTCCTATGTCTTAATTATTGAATTTAATGATTTTGCTTACTAAGAAATTAATGATACTTAATTACCGTAGTAATGAATTTTTTATCATTGTTTTAACAATTTTTTTTTTCAATAAACTTTGTTTCTTCATTATTAATTTAATAAATTTTCGAACGAGCGCTATTTGAGTGAGCGGTTTTGGTTTGCCGCGTAAATTTAAAAACAATTGATCTCTCTATCCAACATTACCTACTCATTTACCAAACTGTTTTTTATTTATCAGTTTTATTTTTAATTTCTGTAATTTAAATTGTTTTTTTTTTTTTTTTTTTTTTTTTTTTTTTTTTTTTTTAATATCACGTTTATGCTGTAAAAAATACCTAAATACAAAAATTAGTTTTGATACCTACAGGTAGGTAGTCGATAACAACCTTTATTTTTTTGGGGGCCTAAAAATTTTTCGGAACACTTTACGGCCGTAATGTTTATCCGATTTTCTCTAGATTTTCCTTTTGTGATTATCTAGCGAAAGCAGACATTCATCGAAATTCGCCAAAATGCGGTGGAGATCATCTGTCGGTAGGTAATGCTGCGGCCATATATACCTACATCCGATCCTTATCAAATTTACACTAAATACTCTTTACCTATATGTAATCCCGAATTCAAGTTAGGTAATAAATTCGATGAATTTTAGTAATAAAGTAGACAAAGTTTGGTTAGCTTTGTTAGCCGCAGCGCCGTTTTAAAACCTTCAGACAGTATTATCTCTTCGAAATTCGAAAATCGCTCTCCAGAATTTCTTATTCAAATAGCATTTTGGGGGTTTCTAGAAGCTCATTCTCCATATACTAGACGATGACGGTAAAACAAGAACTTCTTGAGGAAGTTAATTCTGGCAGAGTAAGTTATTTAATTCGGTGTTTTTCCTCCAACCTGAGCGGCTAATTTGCTGTGGCAACGATGAGTTTGCAATTTTGACTCGCAAAGTGTGAAGGGTAAACCGAGTTGACTCGCATCCTATCCGAAATTTTGACGAAACCTCAAAATTTGAAAAGACCCCCCTGAAGGAGATGTTGCTCAAGATTGTTGCTATACCGTCTCAACGGTTTAACGGTTTAAAAATTAAACGGTCTCAACGGCTTTTAAAATCAAATCAATGAATTAGTTCATTGTGTAAATGATTCATTTTTTACTTTTTTTATTTTTAAAATCAGTACGTAAAAGCAATGAAATGATTCATCGAATCAAAGAAATCTACTTACAATTTATGTATTTATTTCGTCAAATTCATACTTTTGGTTTTAACAATAATGAAAATTTCGTACATAAGACAATACTTTTTATTAACTTCAACCCCTCCAAAACCGCGAGAAATCGTTCATTTGTCCTCCGACTCTCAAGCGAGGAAGTTCGTTGCCCTCTGGACAAGTTTAGTGCGTACGCAGCTTATCTCCGAAAGGCACCATCATTAAGGTAAGCAATAAAAAATGTACAACTCGATATTATTATATTATTATCTTCATTATTATTTACAGCGACACCTATTTTTTCAGTCCAAATTTTAAAATGCGGTGCTTTTTATGCGTTTCGACCTTTCCTACTTTCAATGAACTGTATAGTCACCAGAAGCGTGTTCACAATTTAAATAGTAGCTCAGATTTTCATTGTGTTGAATGCACCCAAAAATTTACGCTTTTTAAAAGATACAAAAAACATATTTTGACAAAACATATAAACAAATCATTCGATTCCGCAAGTCATTTTACCCCTATGGAACGCAATTCACCCATTACTTCTCCAGTTCAACCCTCCACTTCATCATATAACATACAAACTCTACAAACATATAACATACATGAAAATCAGGCGTCAGATCCAGCTTTTTTTAATTTTCCCATATCATCAGATCAAGTCGATTATGACTATAATGCTCATTTAGAATCAATAGAAGAATCAGCCTTTCAATTTTGTTTAGCCTTCACAACAAAGACAATCTTTCAAGAAAAGACGTTTATAATATTCAAAAATCTATAAGTGAAGAGATTATCGCCCCTATTTTAGATTTATTTAAAAATATTATAACCTGTCAAAAAATCCGGATCAATCTCAATCCTTCCTTAGCGATATTATGTGCTGTATATCTAAACTAAGAAATCCATTCCAAAATTTTGACTCTGATCACAAGTTTTATACAACATTACAAATTAAAAATAATACCAATCACTATGAATCATGTTTCAAAGAATTCATATATATGAAGAAATAGCACCTGCACATAAAAATGGTGAACTCATACATAAAACAGTAAAAGCAAGTGGCATTCTGATGCCCTTAAAGTATCAGTTCAAAGTTTTTTTGAAAAAAATAACCTTATCACGAGCACTCTGAAGTACATAGAAAGTTTAGAGAATAATAGCACTCTGAAGTACATAGAAAGTTTAGAGAATAATAACAGCAAAGATAACCAACTTTGTTCAAGGAGAGCTTTGGAAAAGAAAAAAAACAATTATACCCTGGTCAACTTTTGATACCATATATTTTATATATAGATGATTTTGAGATAAATAACCATTGGGGACCACGCATCTAAGGATTCCATTTGCAATTTGTACTATTCTTTCCCTTGCTTACGTTTAGCGAGTCTAAAATTAAAAATGTTTTTCTTGCTTCCTCCGTTAAATCAAAAGAATTAAAAAAATTTCAAAACGAAAAATGTTTTCAGTTATTGATTGAAAGCTTATTTCGTTAGAAACAGAAGGAGTAAAAATAAAAAATGAAAATACTATCATGAATATTCACTTTATATTAGGGTAGTGGTGGGCGATAATTTGGGCTTAAATAGTTCCTTAATTTTAGCAGTTCGTTTTCTAGCACTATTTTTGTAGGTTATGCCAAGGGGCCAAAGATATTGTCAACTCACATCTTCAGAACAACCAAACCTAATGCGTACAATAGAAAACTACGACAGTGATATAATTACCAGTGATCATGGATAGTGAAAAACTCGCTAATGAATAACATACCATCTTTTCATGTTGTTGACAATTACTACGCAGATATTATGCATGATTGTTTGAAGGCGTGTGTCATTATGACCTTATTCATATTCTGAATTACTTCATTTATCACATGCAATTCTTTTCGTTAAGCACATTAAATTCTCGAAAACTATTTCGATTATGGCCCTACAGAAATTAAAAATACATCTCCAATAATCGAAGAAAAACATTTGAAAAATAAAAAACTCAAGATGTCAGCAAGAGAAATGATGACATTTGTTATCAATTTTCCCATTATGATCGGTGACTTTGTCCCCGATGATGAGGTGGGCATTTCTGATTAACCTAATCCAAATCATTGACATTTTGCTTCGTTTCGAAATACCGAGGAGTCGGTATTACAATTGGAACAGAAAATCATACATCACAATGCAAACTATGTAATTTTATTTAAAGACACTAAAACCGAAATTCACATACTAACCCATTATCCGACAATCCTTAAACAGTCGGGGCCTCTGCGAAACATATGGTGTTTTAAGTCGAACAAAAGCACAAACAATTCAAAACGTATGCACGCATAATAACTTCAAGAAAAAACATTTGCCAACTTTAGCCAAAAAGTACGAATTAAAATTCGCCCTATGAAATGACAACAAAAAACACGGAAATAAATAAAAAATCGATAAAAGCAGCTATGATAGCATTATAAAAAACATGCTAGGAGAAAAGGATATTCAATATTATTCTCAAATCAATTTGAAAGGTGTTTCTTACGAATCTGGGCAATTTATTTTTACATATAACCGCGAAAGACCGTCGAGTTTTACGTAATCCGGGAAATCTTATCCGTTGGAAACAAGAAAATGTTAATTTTTGGCCAAAAAATACTATCACATGATTTTGATAACCATACATTGACTTACATAATAGATCCTAAAAATTGGTAGTTTAGAATTCATAAGTATCAATGAATTGGCAGGGCCACCCATTCATTTAGTAAAAAACAGCAAGAGGAATGCATTGCTTGAGGCCAAAAGATTATTATCATACATTAGGTTAATCATTTTTCCCCCTCCCCCTACCAAATACTCTGTTCTCTTTCAAAGATTAATACTTATGCAATATACAATCATATACATACACACAAAATACAAAATACAAAATAACTCTATTGAAACTGATCCTTCTTATACGTTCCAAGTTCAAATGTGGTCAATTTTTGATTGCGTTATCAAACGCATCATAAATCTTAGCAGATTGGATAAAAAAGTTTCGCCGGGAGAAAGGCGCTTTCTCGTGGGACATACCCGGGTAAGTCGTGGGTTTGTCTGGGTATGTGAACCTGACTATTGAAACCTTCCGATGAGGTCCCCACTGATTTCCCGCTTTAGTTCGAATTGTTTGTGATGTTTTAAAATTGATAAAAGTCGCGTCGATCGAAGATTCTCAACATGTTAGTACATACCATTACCTTCGTTTTGGGACTTCCTTGTGCAATAATTATTCATTCCGATACGAACGACTTTAAAACGACTTTAAAATGGAATATTTTAAATTTAAAATTGATGATGTCCAATACGAGGCCTACATTTCCAAAGAAGAATCGGACTTAATTAATTCATCAAGTACGTATTTTGAAATATTTAAGGAATGATTTTCATAGATTTTTCCACGTTTAAAATGTTGCGATTGTTGCAGGTGAAAATGCGATCGTTAGTTTTGTGAATAAATTAATTGTAGATTGTCGAGCTATACGTGTTGTGGAAAATGAGGAGGAAATTGGTAAGTAATGCATTAAAAAATAATTTGAATGACGCACTTTCTTTCTTCACTTTTTTTAAACCCACAGATAATCCTGACGCCCTAGGCGATTTTACACAAGACTCCGGCGATACCAGCAATACCTCTGGTAAGTATATTAACAGTACATTTTGTGTGACGAACAATATCAACTTCTCCTTTAATGTTGTTTAGTATGGACCTCCAGAGGACGAGAAACTGAAACGGATGCGGCAGCGACAGTGGAATTGATTAGATTGAGAAGGCATATGTCGGAAAAATTTGATGACAAGAAAACGACAAAGACGAAGCTTTGGGGTGAAATCGCATCTGAATTATGCAAACTTGGATACCTTGTAACTAAAGAAAAATGCAGTGACAAATTTAAAAATTTAGTGAAAGTTTACAAATCGTACAAAGACTATGTAACTAAGACAACTGGGACGACACCTCGGCCACCGCCTCCTCATTATGATTTACTTAACGACCTTTTAGGGCAAAAACCAAAATTTAATATTCCCAGCAACATTATCCAATCCCCATCCACATCCTATGCTCCATCCCCGTTACCTCCTGATAGTCCTCTTACTTCTATTCCTTCTGACAATAATGAGGAGGCTGGTAGGCCGAGGTTTTACGGGACAAAAAAAACGGACAAGAACAGACCACACAAAAAAACACAGACCCATACATGACGAAACTTGACCAAATATTAGACTTACAGACTGAACAATTTAAACGATGGACAGACATAATGACGGACCATAACAACATACTAAAAACACAAACCGAACAAAAAGAGAGATTTCTAAAAATGATGGGGGACTTTTTCCAAAATTGTAACGAAGCCAATAAAAAAAAAAAAAGAAAAAGATCATCGTCAGAGAGCGATTAAAAATTTTCAATAATTAACAATGTAGCTATATTTGTAATTTGCACATAAATATATACAAAATTATTATATTATTTTTATAATACAAGTCGTACAATAATAAGATTTATAATATTATAATATTTAATTTTTAAAATAAATACTCAACTTCTTCAATTAATTTTCAGTCTTGTTAAACTCTAAAATAGAAATAAATTAATAAAATTAAAAATACCGTAAGTAGAATATTTACCTCCTCATCAACATTTCAGCGATTTCACGCCGCTTCCCTTCACCACCTTCTGTATTGGTATCTTCTTCTTCCCTTTCCACTTCTTCTTCTTCTTCTTCCATGAGTTCTTCGATTATGTCATTTTTAATAATGCAAAAGTTATGCAAAATGCAAGAAACCGTGGCTATTCTGTTCGCCTTTTCTATCGAGAGCGTGTTAATCCCCTTCAAAATTCTCCATCTGCCTTTCAGCAGCCCAAACGCATTCTCAATAACGACTCTAGCTCTTGATAAGCATAAATCGTGTCTTCGTTCAACTACGTTCGGTGTAATTTTTCTGGAAAATATATATTAATCAAATTGATCTGGTTTTTTATCGACCACTTTTCTATAAATATTATTTGGGATTTTCCACTAATCTGCTTTGTTGCAATTATGTGACCATCCCAAAAAATATATTAATCATCAACTTTGAGAAAGATCATTAAACTCACTTATACGCCTTCATGAGCCAAGTCTTTAAGGGGTACGCAGAGTCCCCTACCAGATGATATTTTCCATAGAAAAAATTTCCCACCCCTTCTCTCTCAATGGCTACATTAATTTCACTGAGGTCCAAAACCTGATAAAAATTAATAAATAAAAAACTACTGAGATTAAAAACCTAGCTTACTCGGGCATCATGAATCGACCCAGGCCAACCGACTGAAACATTGATAAATAATTTTTTTGACGTGCATATCCCTTGCAGTTTAATGGAATGATTAAACTTTCGGTCCAGGTAGCTATCCTGATCAGCGGAGGGTACTTTGGCTGTAACGTTTACATAAAATAAATGTAGCAACTAATATCAACATATTTTGCTCATTACCAATTATATTGCAACCGTCAATGGCTCCAATTACTCCAGGATAATTCGATAGTTCCTGAAATTGCCTCGCAATTTCCTCAGCCTCAACTTTGCTAGGCCATTTTATATATTTTCCTATCAACTTTAGCAAGCAGTGGAGGCTGTCGTCAATTAAATCATGAGCAGCTGTCAAGCTTGTGTTAAATGTTTCAGCTACATTGATGTATGTCTCTCCTTTAGCAAGTAGCCAAATGCACATCTGGAGGCATTTGAAGATAGGCACAGGATGATTCCCACCTGCACAAAAAATAACAGAGACATTTAAAAATTGAAACTAAACAATTAAGTATGAAAATAAATTATTTTTTACCTCTGGTATGTTGTTCGCGTTTTGGCCAATGACGGCTACACTCCTCCAACAGGTCTTCGAACGACTGTGGTTCCATCCTGAAATGATGCTTGAAATCAAATTGTAAATACAATTTAACCCAAGCTTCATCTCTAGGATGGATCACAGTCGTAGTTTTTCACCTTTTTTTTACTAGTCCACTCATCAGCGTGTAATTGGGAATAAACATTAACGGCAGAGCGGTCTCCTCCTCCGTAAAAAAAAAATCAGCACATGACTGAAGGACGGCTGAAGATAAACAAACATTAGTGTAAATACAAAGAAAAGAAAAGAAAAAAGAAAAAAAAAAAAAAAACTCGGTATAAGAGATAACTTACCACTTAATTCTGTCTTCCGTATCCTTTTCATGATTTTAAATAAACCTTTGAGTATATAAGTAGTAAAAAGGCCCAGCGAACTCTCTTGTGTGTTATAACTCAAAGAATAAACAAAACCCAGGTTATTAGACAAGAGAGGTTCTTAAACTGTTATAACCCGGCTTTAACCCTGCCTCCGAGCCGGGTAAGTCGAGGTATGTCATTTTAACATACCCGGATATGTCATGACGTCACGATTTCCCCACGCGAACGCGGTTTGAGTTACTCGGGTATGTGGGTTTGGCCAGGTATGTCCCACGAGAAAGCGCCTAAAGTCGTCCATGTTTGATAGCTTATCACTGGCGCGTATGAGGTTATACCGACATTGCTACCTCTCTAAGATACAAATAAGGCACTTGTAAAGAGCGCTAGTGTACCCCGAAGATGTACGGACATGCGAAAAAAAGCCGAGAATTTTTTTAATGACTCCATTATTGAGATCCAAAAAGGGACCACCGGGCGTTAATGGGTTAAAGTATTTTTAGAAAGTCCCTTTAGTTTTTGACGGCCGCTGACTCATCGGCGTCAAAATCGTTAACTACGTTCATTATTTGATCCAAATTTTTTGCATAGTACAAAGCTGCTTCCAGCCAAGTCCCCCACCTGGTGATAACTAGAGATGGGCATAATCGAATGACGATAATCGATTCATTCGATTATGGCTGAATAATCGATTAATCGATTATTACTTTTGTAATCGAGTTATGAATTATTGAAAAGTCGAAAAAGAGTCGAGACTGGAATATAAGGCTTTGATTGTTGAAGTTTTTATTAAGTTAGTACATATTATGTTCAAGAAAGATCAAAAAAACATAATATGTAGGTTAGGTATATTAGATACCAAAATACAATATTTAAAAAAAAAAGGAAAAAAGAAGTTAATGAATTGAAAAATAGATTAAAGATTTTTGTTCAAAAACATGATATAATTGACATTTCTTCCGGTCATTCGACTTCTCCGGTCGTTCGTGAGCTCTCCGGCTTTGGAAAAAACCCGTTCGGAGGGTACCGAAGTAGCCGGAACGCACAGAAACTTTTGTGCAAGTAAATAAAGTTGAGGGAAACTTTCTTTTTTGGATTCCCAAAACTTTAAAGGGTCAAATCTTCTGTCTAGAAGTGGCAATTCCAGGTACTGCTTAACTTAGATGATTGACGACGTAGAGGGTGCTGTAACCCTTAGATGAGACTTGGCTTTTTCCTCGAAATGCTGCCAAACTGAACTGCAAGGAGTCATAATGGTCGCGTCGCTCGAAGCTGAAAATGAAATGCATTATTATTTGGTACCAAGTACCTACACATAAAACATGGCATATTAATTCAATTTAAGTACATTTATAATATTAGGTAGGTACCTGTTGTGAGTCCGACATTTTGAGGCGCCAGCCTATTTCTGTCTATACTTATAAGATTTTGAACATCCTCAGTAATCCACTTCTGAACTTGCTCGGCGTTATGATCGACGCCGAAGGCTACTTTTTTTAACCTTAAAAAAAAAGGTAATAATAATTTTTATACATTTTGTTTCATTTTTTTATGTGTAGGTATACCTTGGGTCCAAAAATGTCGATTTTGCATTAATTTTTATGTTTTCCAAGTTTCCAAATCTTTTTGGAATGGCTTTCTCCTTCAGGTTCTTCAATAGTTGTTGCCCTATAGCTGTGACCGGCTGCATATATAAGGCGGATTGTAATCCTCTTACTAATGGGATGACCATCGATAAAGTAACGTAGTTTTCACCAGACAACTCGGTCGTAAGCGCTTCGAATGGCTTAAGAATTGAAATGCATTCTTGAATGACGGTCCAGTCTTCAGGCAATAAAATGGGTAGAAGGCACGAAAGATTCGACATGGCTGCCGATAATGGAAGTTTTATTTCGAGAAGTCTATCCAACATAATTAGGGTGGAATTCCATCTAGTAGGTACTTCTAGTTTAACTTTCAGGATCGGAAGATTCATTAGCTTTTGAATTTTAGATAATTCATCTGACGCGACGGTGCTTCGTTTGAAATGAGCGACGATCGTTTTGCACTTTTCAAGCAATTCCTGAAGTGATGGAATTTTAAGTTCTTCTATTACACATAGGTTCAAAGTGTGTGCCACGCAAGGATGGTGGTACTTTTTGAGGTGATCGTTGACGGCATTCTTCATATTACTTGCATTATCGGTGACGACGGTGACGACTTTGTCAAATATGTCCCATTCCTCCAAAATTTGTCGAAGAGCAGAGGCAACGTTTGAGCCTGAATGGCGATCTTCCAACTGTACTGTCTCCAATAAGGGGTTCTTCATTTCGCTTCCACGTATGAAATGCGCGGTAACCGCCAAAAATGATTTAGTTGAGCACGAGGTCCATATATCAGTAGTTATGGCAACGTAAGATGCTTCGGCTAACTCGCGTCTAACTTTCGTCTTCACAGAACCGTACAAATCGGGTAACAATTTTGACATAATTTTCCGGCGGCTCGGAGGTTCATACCTGGGATTCAAGGTTTTTACAAAGTTCAGAAAACCACGATTTTCCACAACGGAAAGAGGTTGGAAATCCGATGCTATCATTTCCACTAAAGCCTTGTCTATCTCCGCCTGTTTTTCTTCACCATAAGAGCCTTTATTTGAACCAAATAATGTCAGTTGTTTTTTCCTTTTATTGGCCGGTTCATGAACCACAGGAGCATTCTCTGAAGATGTCGAAGGACATGGTATACCTGGGTCATCCGGATCATCAAGAATCGGTGAAGGTGTCAAAAGTGTCGGATGAATTCTTTTAATGTGCTCGCTTAAGTTAGTGGTATTGCAAAAAATTTCAGAATTTTTTGCACTTCGTGCAAATAACAGTGTCATTCCGTTTTTCGAAAAAATCCCAAACGAAGGATCGCTTTCGCCTTATTCTTGTCGACATTTTTCCGAAAATCCGAAAAAGTAAAAACGAAATATACCTCCACAAACGCCGAACTGTTGAAGCCAATGTTATGCTCAATACTTGCAAGATTGGCGTACGTAGTACGTACCTACGCCTCCATGATTTGAAATATTCCGAAACTCTTTGAATAAAGTAATAAATTATTTAGGTTTATTGAGGTAATTAGGTATTCAAAACACAAAAGAGCATTTCAAAAAAATTTGTGGGTTTTATTTATTAATTTAATATAATTATTAATTACAACTTTTTTAATAATTTTAACATAATTTCATCAAGTAGTATGAAGCGCTAGCGCCACTTGCTAGAGGGCTAGAGGCCTAGTTTTGACGAGTGGACAATAGGCAGTTGGCACCCGTGGTTCTTTTCATAATCGATTATAAAATCATTCGATTATTGCGTTCACTCGATTGCTGATATTTCGATTATGAGAATCTCTCGATTATGCCCATCTCTAGTGATAACTGGGGCAGGGGGAGAGGCATATTTGGGAAAGCATTTTTAAGTTTTAAAATTTTCGCAGGAGCTTTTAAAAAAGCTTTTTTCCCATTTGAAATCAGCTCATCGACTTCTGGGAAAGCGATTCTTATACTTTCCGCTACTCGATGAAGGGCATGAGCTAAGCATGTTGTATGGACTAGCTTAGGATAGAAAACCTTCAACGATTCTGCTGCTTTAACCATATAAGGTGCAGCGTCGGTAACAAAAATTAACACATTGTCGTGGAGAACCTTTTCAGGCCAAAGAAGAGACATGGCATCGTTGAAGAGGCGAACAATAGTTTGATGATTCGTTCTTTGAAGCTCCTGTAAGGTTAATACTCGGAGCTGTTTGAAACGTTTCCATCATGAATTAACGGCTCCGATCGGATTTTTTTTTCAAAAAACCAAGAAGGTTTTCAAGCCTGTTATCATTTCATATATTTCCTACAAGAAACACGTTTTCTTAATTTTTAAATACGCTAATTTTCAAGTTAAATTTTCAATAAAACTGTTAATTTACAAACCACGAATGTTTTCAAGCCTGTTTTCGTTTAATTTTCATACAAAACACCAGGCTTTTCTTAATTTTTCAAATACGCTGTTTTCAAGGTAAATTTTTCATAAAATTCTTCTGTCTATAATAAAAAATGTCGTTTAATTGTTTGTAGGCTGAGGATGAAATCGCAGAAAGGATATCGAAACCGGTCCCGTCAATAAAATATGAGAATTTTATTTAAGTTTATTTAAGAACTCAAAAAGCAAACGTGCAAGACTTTTTCTTCTTGGAATTTATAATTCTAAAAACTCCCCTCTCAACCCAACACGAAAACAAGCCTTTAGATTGATAATACCCAAAACCCAACATTTTGTTCGTTCGCTCGGTGCAGTATTAGTATACATCCCTACTCTTAACGTCCATCGAAAATTATTTATACCAGTTATAAAAATCCTATTCTGGGTTATTTATTTTCGTAGATTTATTGCGTTCAAGTTTTACTCTTTTAGTTAATAGTTTTTTTAAGTTAGGTAATTAACTATTTTTAAAATAGAAAATAAGTACTTATTTTTAAAGTGTTTTATCTATATAAATAAATTTAAATCATGAAACGTGCCAAACGCAGCCATTTATGGACTTATTTCGACGAGGATTCGGATTTGGCCAAGTGCAAATATGTTCCTCCAAAGTTGCTTATAAAAGCACAATATCGAATTTGGCAAAACATTTCAAAAGACATCACCCTACTGTCGACATATCCGCTTCAACGATTCCGCACAGTCAAGCCCAAGGAAGACGTGAAAACGAGGACTTAACCGACAGCGGCGAACCTTTATATTTTGGCTTTGATTTTCAATTGATCAAACTTTCCATTAATTACACTTGTGTAAATATTGGTATTTAATTTTGGTTACAGGTTGTTCCGACCTCGGTTCCATGCGAACAAATATTTTCAATAGCAGGGATGATCTTGTGCGATCGACGATCCAGACTGTCTGGAGAAAAAGCCAAAATGCTTACTTTTTTATATGTTAATTCGAAGTAAAAAAAAAACAAATCCTTTTATTAAGTTGTTTATTGTTTACATATAACATTTGGTCTATTCTTAGAAAAGAAATTGAGTCGTCGGAATCGGAGCAGTTTGGATTGCCTACAGCCCGCTCTGGGCTCCATTCTAAAACGAAGTTGAGCGAGAGGGACGGAGAGCTCTGACCACCAAGAGAGGGAATCAAAACTTGTATTCGGTTCGAACTGATATGATAAAAAACATCCCATTGTTTTACGCCATGGAGGGGCTGAACCAATAAACAAGTTAACACCATAATAGCATCAAATTCATATCCGAAATTCTCACGTTGGACCTCAATCTCTTCTCGCTATGATTCGCGAGCAATACTGGCCTATAAATGGCAGAAATTTAGCTCGAAAGACTTTTCATCAATGTATCTCCTGTTTTAAAGCACATCCCAAGACTCAGGAACAAAAATGGCTGATTCCTAAACCTCGCATCGAACCGTCCAGACCATAGCCATTGTGGCATTGACTTCGCAGGTCCTATTAGCATTCGCTCTTCGAAATTAAGAAACGCTCCTCGTTAAGGTATACATCTGCCTTTTTATTTGCTTATCGACCAAGGCCATCCATGTACAAATAGTAGAAGATTTGACTTCCGAAGCATTTATTGCTGCGTTAAATGTTTCATGGCACGACGAGGAAGACCACAGACCATCTATTCGGACAATGGCACCAATTTCGTCGGTGCATCTAAAGAAATAGAAAATTTAAGGAATTTGTGGATTTCGCAACTTCAACAACCGAAACTCACCAACTTCATCACCAGCGAAAGCATAAACTGGAAATTCATACCTCCTAGATCACCCAATTTGGAGGACTTTGGGACGGGAGTCGGGATTAGACTAATTAAAACCCATCTTCCTCGAATTATTGGCTCTAAAATGTTGAATTACAATGAATTAGACAGTGTACTCACTCAAATTGAAGGATGCCTAAATTCCGACCTCTCTTTCCCTTATCGAATAATCCTAATGACTTGTCTGTCCTCACCCCTGCCCATTTCCTCATTGGAACTTCTATCACCTCCCTTCTGCAAGAGAATCCAAACAGACTCAAGAGATGGCAGCTAATACAACAAATGTTTCACACTTTTGGCAACGTTGGTCTGAAGAATATCTGGTGGAACTACAGCGTCGCACGAAATGGAGAGCTGCCACCCAAACATCAATATAGGAACTTGGGTGCTCATCAAGAACGATCAAGCTCCTCCATCCACATGGGCTCTTGGGCGCATAGTAATGGTTCATCCCGGCCAGATGGGCACATCCTAGTGGTTACTATCAGGACATCATCGGGTTATGCAAGAGGAACGTCAGATGGATCTGCCCGCTACCCTTAGAAGACACCGAAAGTTGAAGGAGGACCTTCAACCTGGGGGAGTTATGTTGCGCCGAAACATCGAAACTATTCCGGAGGAGCGCCCTACCTCACTATAACCTTCGCCTTTTTGATTTTACTTGTTGTTGTAATCTCACGCACCCTGATCCGACTTGTAAAATTAGTTATTGTGAAATATAGTTCTTGTCGCAAAATTTATAGTTAAATTTCATTAAGGGGAGTATTACATATTTCAAAATTTTGGTCATTTTTTTTTATTTTTTAAATTGAAGTTTAACCTTTTCTGCGTCTACTGTTAATATTTTTGTGATTTTGACGAGTAGAAGTGGTCCAAAAAAATTTTGAAAAAAAAAATTCGACATCCGATTTTAAAACCTACTTCAGGTTAGACTATGAAAGATTACTATATTGGTATGATTATGAAATCTCTTACGATTATTCTCCAAGTCTCATTATTTTAGAATGAATATTTTTAATAACTTGTAATGAACATTAATCCTTAATCCTAATCCTAATCTTATGACTTACCAAGAAATGTTACTGGAAAAAATTAGACATGAAACGCACAGGGTAAATAAGAAGTAATAATCAATAGAAAAACGTAAATATTAATTTTATTAACAATTATAAAATAGACAAGAATAATCTAGAAATCTCCGGCCCCATACATAAGGCCCTCCTCTTCCTCAAACTCTTCTTCAAGTTTTTTCCTAGCCTTCTTTTGAAGCATGTAGAAAGGCCTGGTCAGCTCTCATTAGTCGCATTTTGTCTCCTCTCATCATGGTTTTACGCAATTGCTGCCGGGTTCAAAACCTATGGTATCGAGCACCCGGCAGCAAGCAATGTTCCGTCGTTATAATTGCTAATGGCGTCAAACGCCCCAAAATAAAGGGTGTCGAGCCCTACGAAAACATTTTTGGGGATTCGTCCCCAAATCGCGTTGTTTAGACTTTCGTTTGTATTCTGAGTCTTGCCATGGAGGCACTTTCGAAGAAGATCTTTGTTGGATAGGTCTTTAAAAATTCCTCTCACCGTCTCCTAGGTAGTGAACGTATCTAGAAAAAAAAAGGAATAAAATATTACTATATAAACAAAATGAAGGTAATATACCTGACATTGTTGTCGAGGGAGCGCTCGTAGATTTCTTCTACTCCCGCAGTTTCCATTCCCCATACTGCCAGTGTAATTGCGCTACAATTTTCATCGTGGTCGTTCCTGTTTTTACATTTGCAGAACTTAGCATGATGGCCACATCAATGACTTTAAAATTATCAATGTTTATGGCGTTGACAATTCCATTGAGGCTATTGTGGCCCCGTTTCTGCCAGGTTCCATCGAAGCTGACGGCAAGGCTCTGCAGTTCTCATTCAGAGCCACAGCTCTTCTGCCGCTTGAAACATTGAATTGTGACCAACCTGCATTACGCATTTGGTCACAACCACCATGGAGGTTCAAAATTCCGCAAAGAAGTCTGGCTGACTGGAAGCCGCGGCCAATTCTTCGGAAGCCATAAACAATAGCCAAATTTCGGTGCAGTATGCACAACTTCATTGAGATGCCCACGATTCTTCACCGTGCCGTCCGAGCCTCGCCCCTGACCCGGCACGGTCTAGTGTGAATCATCCTTAAAGTGTCTTACGAACTTTTTTTTAAATAAACGACGCGAGTTTGTTTCTTTTCTTTTCGATTAACTTGTGTACAACTATTTTTATGTTAATTGGGAATAAAGTCTAATTTTTCCATCATTTTCTTTTATTTCCCACATAAATAGGATTAAAAGTAAGAATTAATAATACGTTATGAAAACAATTTTAAATAAATATAACAGTCAAAGAGTGCGGATCTCTAAGTCCAACTCTTGTTTACACTAGAAAAAGGATTAAACCATCAAAACCGTGAGAAAATTATTTTTATAAGTATTTTTCTGGCCTAAAATTTGTCTTTTATTTTCTACTTAATTAGCAAAAAATTAAAACTTGATAGTTATTAAAGCCAACCACTAGGT
>JACGAQ010003992.1:0-21320 GCA_014119065.1 Orius insidiosus | reverse complement strand
CCCCTCAGTTATACTTCCCCCTCCGTTGTTGGACGGCTACCAATACATTTATAACATTGCTACCAACATACTCTCACCCTCCGATCTTGGTTATAGTTGTGCTACCTACATGATTACCACTGCTACCTCATTGTTGAAGCACTATCAACATGGCAATGCCACTGCTACCAATACTTTATACCAAACTAGAATCTGCAGCTCCCTCTGAATCTATAGCATCTGAATAGATAGCGCTACCAACATACTCTCACCACTCCGATCTTGGTTATAGCTGTGCTACCAACATGGCTGCTACCTTCATTGTTAAGCACTATCAACATCATGGTTATACCACTGCTACCAATACGTTTATAACATTGCTACCAACATACTCTCACCACTCCGATCTTGGTTTTAGCTGTGCTACTACGTGATTATACCACTGCTTCCTTCATTGCAAAAAGCACTATCAATGGCAATACCACTGCTACCAATACGTTTTATACCATTGCTACCAACATGGTCATAAAAACTATCTGAACCAACGATTGTAGATGGTCCGATAGGCTGATAGACGATGGCCGATCGTCCGACGCGACGGTCAGTACTCCAATTATTACTTATATATAACCACTGGGGTATAACCACTGCTACCAATACGTTTACAACATTGCTACCAATATAATCTCACCACTCCGATCTGGTTAACATGACAATACCACTGCAACCAGTACGTTTATAACATTGCTACCAAATACTCTCACCACTCCGATCTTGGTTACAGCTGTGCTACCTACGTGATTATACCACTGCTTCCTTCATGCAAAAGCACTATCAACGTGGCAATACCACTGCTACCAATACGTTTATAACATTGCTACCAACATACTCTCACCACTCCGATCTTAGTTATAGCTGTGCTACCTACGTGATTATACCACTGCTTCCTTCATTGCAAAAGCACTATCAATGGCATACCACTGCTACCAATACGTTTATACCATTGCTACCAACATGATAAAAACAATTGTAGATGGTCCGATAGGCTGATTGTTTAAAACTTTCGGATCAATCATATGTGAAATTATCCCGGGGGAAAAGAAGGCGGATTTTGAAGTTTCGAGGTGATGAATGGAGCAGCTGGTTCCCTCAGGCAGAATTTGCATTAAACGACTTCGATACGAGTTGGAAACTGCGGTTTGAAGTGCACTCGAGTGAAACTCTTTTTTCTCTCTCTCCCCCGAAGAAAACCTCTTGGGGTCGCCCCTTTCAGGGTTACGCGACTGTTTTCCAAGTGATTACGTCGACTACATCCTTTTAACCTCAAACTTTTATTCCCTCGAAAGTTCCGAACCGTTAAACTTTAAGTATTTAATAAAAGGTCCGCACATACTCAAGCCTCTCAATTGTTGTCGTCACATTATAACCATCACGAAACCTCATGGTAACAAAAAGCTTTTCAATTACGCAGTCGTGCCAACTTTACTTTTTTCGGTGATGTAATTAGGACCGCATATACTCAAGCGCCTCAATTGTTGTCGTCACATTATAACCATCACGAAACCTCATGATAACAAAAAGCTTTTCAATTATGCAGTCGTGCCAACTTTCCCTTTTTTCGGTAATGTAATTAGGAAAATACGTCACTTAAACAATTAGGACGTATAAAAAACGCGTTTTAATAAGTGCTTTCTGAGACATCATGCATATTCATCGAGTTGATGAGTAGGGCGCCCCTCCCGCATTTCGTTAAGGCGCCCAAAAAAAGTCAAATCTAATGAAACCAGCTGATTTTACGTTTTCTATGAAGAAGTTAACACCTAAAAGGGCAATTAGAATGGATATTCATCTATGGAAAGAGGCCACGCGAAGTCATCGTTACCCTTCCGAAAGTTAAAAACGTTGGCTACGGATTAATCACTGTGAAGGCAGGGCCCCCTCCACGTTTTTCTTCACTCTCCCCTCTAATTAGGTTAGCCCACGCATACTAATTTTCACTCATCGATCCATCATGTCTTTTTTTGATGAAGTAATTTTTCTTTCGGGTGGATCCTCTGCTCACCGAATTATGAAGGGCTTTAAAATTTGTTTTTAAATACTCGTTTGAAGGGCTTCCAACGAAAACTTCCTTAAAGAGAAGTAACAATATAGGAGGGGGAAGTATAACGAAGGGGGAAGTATAAAGGAACGAAATTATAACGAAGGGAGTGGTATGACCACGTTGTTGATAGTACTTTATCAATGAAGATAGCAGTCATGTTGGTAGCACTGCTATAACCATGATCGCGGTGGTGAGAGTATGTTTGTAGTAATGGTACAAGCGTATTGGTAGCAATGGTATAGCCACGCTGTTGATAGTGCATTATCATTGAAGGTAGCAGAGATTCACGTTGGCAGCAATGATAGCTAGAAACGCGGTAACGTTCTGCCCCACTCCGAGATTTTGATAGCAATTTTACTAGTAGTGATGAAACAGCAGCAGCCCATGCTGTTGACAATGCTTTATCCATGTTGGCAGCATTGCTGTGATTGTATTGGAGGAAGTGTTTTGACCGGCAGCAGTGGTATAATCTGTTGGTAGCGCTATATATTCAGATGCTATCGATTCAGAGGGAGCTGCAGATTCTAGTTTGGTGTAAATGTATTGGTAGCAGTGGTATAGCCACGCTGTTGATAGTGCATTATCATTGAAGGTAGCAGAGGTATATTCACGTTGGCAGCAATGATAACTAGAAACGCAATAACGTTCTGCCCCACCCCTAGATTTTGATAGCAATTTTACTAGTAGTGCCGAATCAGCAATGCTTTATCCATGTTGATAGCATTGCATGATTTGCAGCATTGCTGTGATTGTATTGGAGGAAGTGTTTTGACCGGCAGCAGTGGTATAACAATTCTGTTGGTAGCGCTATATATTCAGATGCTATAGGGGGCTGCAGATTTTGGTGGCAGCAGTTTAAAGGAAAAAAGGAAGACCATGTATACTGAAGTAAAATAAAAATGATAACTGAAAAATATGATTGGATGTGATGTGATTCTTGAGATGATATTTTGCTGTAGGGATCGTCGTCGTAGTGAGTTCTTCCAGTTCCAGTTCTATCGGATTGCTGCAGTTTCTTTTCGCTTTTTCGGGCCAATCGCAGAAGAAGTCTTCCATATTGAAGACCGTACCGAACGGGCAGGCCTTTTGCATCACTTGCCCTTTGCTGCACATCACAAAATGATAGCAGTCGTCAGGTATCGCCATGTATATGATGTCGTGAGGACTTTTGGGACATTTCGGTGGTTTGAATGTTGATCGAATATTTCTGCAAGTTCCTTCTCTACACCGACGATCACGCCAGCTATAAAACGAACCATTCGGGCACATCCAGTTCATGAGAGTTTGTCTGCTTGTGTCGCACATGAAAAATGAACTGCAGTCTGCACGATTTATCTGCGGTACTGCTGTATGTCCTACTTCACATGGTATACCATATGAGGTGTTGTCAGTGCAGTATCCTTTTTCGCAGCGAAGATTCGTTTTGTTGAAGTAATGACCTCTTTCGCACATCCTGTCTGAAGGAATGCCATGTTTGCAATGAAAATATCCTCTGCAGGTATCATTATTCGGTATTACCTGTGTCTTCAACGACGGGCAGCTTCTCTTCGGCTCTTGCTGTGCGTTCTCAAGGCTATTAACCCGATGAGGACAAGCAAAAAAAGAAAGCATCTAAAAAGTGCAGCAATCATTCCAAATTTTGACTTATTTATAATTACTATCATATGTTGACTATCGTTGTCCTGGTTAAATCAGTGTCACCAACATGGCTAAACCAGTGCCACCAACATGGCTAAAACAGTGCCACCAGCATGGCTAGACCAGTGCCACCAACATGCTAAGCCAGTGCCACCAACATGGCTAAACCAATGCCACCAACATGGCTAAACCAATGCCACCAGCATGGCTAAACCAGTGTCACCAACATGGCTAAATCAGTGCCACCAACATGGCTAAACCAATGCCACCGACATGGCTAAACCTAAACGGCTATTATCGCTGATACAAAAATGGCTGTTATCACCGCTACCAACATGGCTATATCAGTACTATCAACATTGCTACATCAGTGCTGCCAACATGGCTAGATCAGTGGTACTTTGGCTATATCAGTGCTATGAACATGCAACATCAGTGGTACCAACATGGCTAAATCAGTGCAAACCAATTGCTATATCAGTGCTGCGTACATGGCTATTTCCCTGCCAACCACAATGGCTATATCCCTGCTACGATGCGACCAACATGCTCATATCAGTGGTACCAACATGGCTACTATCGCAACTAGCAACATGGCTATTATCACGGCTACCAACATGGCTATTATCGCTGTTACTAATAGGCTATATGTTTGCTACCAAAATGGTTATATCCCTGCTACCACAAAGGCTATATCGCTGCTACCAAGATGGCTATATCGCTGCTACGAACATGGCTATATCCCTGCAACCAACATGGCTATTATCGCTGCTGCCAACTAGACTATATCACCCCAACGAACATGGCAATATCCCTCCATTCAACATGACTACATCAGTGCTACCAACACGGTCACATCAGTGCTACTAACATGGTCACATCAGTACTACCAACATGGCTATATCAGTAAAACCATATGGCTATATCCCTGCTACGAACATGGCTTTATCTCTGCTACGAACATGTCTATATCACTGCTACCAACATGACTACATCAGTGCTACCAACACGGTCACATCAGTGCTACCAACATGGTCACATCAGTTCTACGAACATGGCTATTATCTCTGATACCAACATGGCTATATCCCCGCTACGAACATGGGTATATCTCTGCTACCAACATGGCTATATTCCTGCTACCAAAATGACTCTCCTACGTACATGGGTGTTCTCTGCTACCATCAGTGGTACCAAAATGGCTATATCAGTGCCACCAACATGGCTAAATCAGGGCAACCAACATGGCCCATTACCTTGTTTTAAATAAAATGTGAATTTTTACAGATTTTTACTTTTATTAAAGGAGTTTTTCTTATTTTACGTCCGAGAATTCCCTTTTTTTTCCTCTCCTGCCGAACTTTTGTTGGAAATCGGATTCTCACCTCGGTTTTCGTTTAAAAAACCGTTGAAGGGGAAAAGAAAAGACCTTCCGGATTAGACAAGTTGCCTTCAAAGTCCTTCATCTGTTACAGGATCTCCGGAGAACTAAAAGTTTTCGGCTCTTCATTTAAAACCTCACCCTCAAACTTAAAGGACAAAAGTTTTCAAATTGAATTTCGACTTTTGAAAAAGAGAATTTTATTTAATTTTTGTCTTTGATGGATGTTAAGGGTAGAGGGACGGCGGTGTCTTCAGTGCCGTACGTCCAGGTCGTAGCTTCCGTCGTCGTCGACGTCGACGACGCACTCCCTCCGCAGTCATTCCTGAAGACTTTCCAGTCGAAATCGCACATTTCGTATTCCAAACTGAAGGCCGTACCGTCCGGGCATTTCGTCAGATATGAGCGCCCTTTGTTGCACATGTAGTAATAGCCGCAGTCACCAATTATGCCGACGAGAGGCGTCCGCCCGGTATCGATGTCTGGACACCCGTTTTCACCGCATGAAGCTTCAATAATTGAATGGCACAAAAATACCCATCCAATTATCCAAATCACTGAAACAAAAAGCAGAAAAACTCACTAAAAGTCTCTAAATCAGTGACGTCAAAGTCCCCGCACAGCCGAAGAGCAGACCTTCGCCGGTGGAATTAGTTAAAACTAGAATTAGCCAAAAGGACAGCTACTAACATGGCTATATCAGTGATACCAACATAGCAACGATATATCAGTGCTACCAAAATGGTCATACCGCTGCTACGAACATGGCTATATCACTGCTACGGACATGGCTATATCCCTACAACCAAAATGCTACATCTCTGCTAGCAACATGGCTAAATCAGCGCTACCAACATGGCCTTACCAATGTTACCAAAATGGCTATATCACTGCTACCAACATAGCTATAACACTGCTACGAACATGGCTATATCACTGCTACCAACATGGATATATCCCTATTACCAAATTGCTACATCTCTGCTAGCAACATGGCTATATCAGTGCTACCAAAATGGCTATATCACTGGTACCAATATGGCTATATGACTGCTACGAACATGTCTATATCCCTGCTACCAAAATGGTCATATCCCTGCTACGAACATGGCTATATCACTGCAATGAACATGGCTATATTACTGTTGCAAAAATGGTCATAATATCCCTACTACCAACAGGACTATATCAGTGCTACCAACATGGCTATATCTCTGCTACCGACATGGCTATATCACTGTAGCGATCATGGCTATATCAGTGCTACCAACCTGGCAATATCCCCACTAACAAAATGGCTATATCAGTGTTATCAACATGGTGTAAGACCGTATGATAGCCTGGTAGTGTTATAACCAGAGGAAGGTAACCTCGCTTTTAAGAATGTACCGCTCTTGCCCTAATGTGAATTAAAGACTGTGTAATTGTATCCGAAAGTATCTTTCATTTTTCCTGGCCATCCTACAGCTTCAGAAGTGGGATTAGATAGATAAATCGATTGAATGAAAGACGAAGTTGACGAAAGGACAATGAAATGAAACGAGAATGATGAACGTGCGCCGTTGACTGAGGTTATGTTATGAATGTACGATAACTCTGTTTTCTCAGTTCTAAAGTGCTCAGTTCAGTAAGTAGAGTTCTTTCTTTGAATAAATAAGAATGTCCGATACAGAAAGTGAAAGATCGTTTGTCGAAGTCGAGGTCGACATCCGAAATATGAATGTTAAGGATATAAAGAATGAACTTGGAAAGCGTGGCTTAAGCACGGCTGGAAATAAGAAAGCCTTAATCAAACGATTGTCGGAATTTGTGAATGATAACGAAGTAAACCAAGTACATCAGCTCAAACTACAGAATTTGTACCAGAAAGTCGGAAGTTTGGCTTTGCGTTCTCTTTTAAAGACGTTGAAGAGACTCTCAGCAAATTCGACGGCGAGCCTGGAAGTGACATCACACGTTGGATACATGAATTTGAAGACACGGCAAATCTTTTCGAATGGAATAAATTACAAAACTTATTTTTGCCAAGAGGCTCTTAGTTGGGACCGCCTTATCCTTCGTCCGAGGCGAACGAGGATTAAATGATTTTGACAACCTGAAAAAGTCCTTGATTATGAATTTGGAACTACAATGTGTGCCGCAGAGATCCATCGTATGTTGGAAAACCGAAAGATTAAAGAAGGTGAGGACCCATACACTTATTTATCGCCATGAAAGAAATGCGTCCAAAACTGACATCGACGACATGTCCTTAATGACATATGTTTGCAAGGGCATATATGACCCCAACAAAATAATGCTATATGGGGCTAAGAATTTGACCGACTTCAAGGAACGATTGAAGGCTTTGAAACAACTCACGCATGATTCAAAATCTTCAAAACTATTCCACAAACCACCCAAGAAGAATGATGAAAGGAGCGACAAGAAGAATGAAGAACAAGCGAAGAATGGTCCACCGGTCGTCAAGTGCTGCTACAACTGTGGACAGAACGGCCATATTTCTTCCCAATGCCAGCGACCCAAAATAGCCAAAGGAGTTGTTACGAATGTGGGTCTTCGCAACATCAAATTAGAAACTGCCCGAAGAAGTCGACGAATCGCAGCGGATCGACAAATTGCATCGGAGTAAGTGATATGCCTTTAATTAATTTTAATTTGAAAGTTAATGATTCATTCATTAATATTAAAGAGGCTTTGCTTGATTCAGGTAGCGCTGTTTCTTTAATTAAACAGAAATTTATTCCAATGAATGTTTTGAAATTGCCTCCGCCAAACCGAAGGTTTGAAGGTATAAACCATGCCAAGATTGATATTATCGGATCAGTCGAAGCTGTTGTAGATTTCCATCGTAACTTTAATATGATTTTTTATGTCATTCCTGATTATGTTACATCATTTGATTGTATAATTGGCCGTGATTTTATCAAAAATTCATGTCTTAAATATGAACTGTCTGCAGAAGGAGGATTAAAAATTTTGAATGTTCAGAATGTCGATGAAAGCTTATTGTCAGAATTTGATAATATGGACCTTCCCATATTAACAATCAATGAAAACAAAGTAGGAAATATTGAATTTGACGAGGATTTAGACTGGGAAAGCAAAGAACAATGTATCTTTTTAATTGACAATTATCTGAATGCCAAACGACCTAATGATCCTGAAGTCGATTATGAGATGTCGATTAGTTTAATTCACTCGCAGCCCTTTTTTGTAAATCCAAGAAGGTTGTCTTTTGCAGAAAAAGATGCTGTCAAAGATATGACCGAAAAGCTTTTGGCTGAAAATATTATTCGTGAAAGTAAATCCCCTTATGCAAGTCCCATTGTGTTAGTCAAAAAAAAGAATGGAGATTATAGGATGTGTATTGACTATCGAGCGCTGAACAAAATAACTGTTAAGGATCATTTTCCACTTCCATTAATTGAAGATAATCTTGATCTTCTGAGGGATAAAAGGGTTTTTACTCTGTTGGACTTAAAAAATGGTTTTCACCATGTCAAGGTTGCTGAAGATTCTATCAAATATACCGCATTTGTCACCCCTTTTGGACACTTTGAGTATGTCCGTATGCCATTTGGACTTTGTAATGCCCCTTCGAATTTCCAACGTTTTGTTTCCAAGATTTTTGACAAGTTGATTAAAGAAAGAAAGTTGATAGCTTATTTTGATGACTTATTGATTGCTACATCAACAGTCAAAGAAAATTTAGACATCCTGGAGGAAGTTTTGTCATTGATGATTAGGAATGATTTGCAGTTAAAAATTGACAAGTGTAAGTTCTTGAAGGGTGAGATTACCTATTTGGGTTACAGTATAGATAAAAGAGGGATTCGCCCTAACCCGGTTTTGACAAAAGATATCCTGGATTACCCAGTTCCGACAAATGTAAAGCAAGTCCAACGGTTCATAGGTTTGGCTTCTTATTTCCGAAAGTTTGTTGAAAATTTTTCTCTGATTGCTAGCCCTTTGTATCGCCTTTTAAAAAAAGATGCTGTTTTCAAATTTGGTGAAGAAGAACTGAAATCTTTTTCGATTCTGCGAGATCACCTGGCTGCTCGACCATTATTAGCCATATATTCCCCGAAGCTTGCTACGGAATTGCATTGCGATGCTAGTAAGGAAGGTTTTGGTGCTATTCTTCTCCAAAAACAGAAGGATGACAATAAATTCCACCCTGTATTTTTCTTCAGTAGGAAAGCCACAACGTCTGAATCTAAACTTCACAGTTTTGAACTCGAAACGTTGGCTATAAAGTACGCATTGGAAAGATTTAGAATTTATCTGCATGGGATTAAATTTCGCATCGTCACAGACTGTAATGCAGTGGCTATGACTATTTCGAAAAGGGATGTTAGTCCGAAAATAGCCCGTTGGGTTTTGTTTTTTGAGCAGTTTGATTATTCACTGGAGCATAGAAATTCTGAGCGAATGCAACATGTGGATGCATTGAGTCGCACCATTTTGGCTGTCGATGAATTGGTCGATAATGCTCTATCGGTCAAGCAAGGTTCTGACCCGGACATTTTGAAATTAAGGGATAGTCTTGAGCGTTCTGAACATCCTTATTTTGAGTTAAGGAATGGCTTTGTCTATAGGAAGACGAGTGATGGTGATTTAAGGTTTTATGTACCTTCTGATTTAAGGGATTCAGTCCTTCGCGCTTATCACGACAACTTAGCCCATGGGAGTGCGGGTAAAACGCTTGAGATGGTTAAGAGATTGTATTGGTTTCCCAAAATGGATGCGTATGTGAAAGGGTATGTTGGGAATTGTTTGAAGTGTATAATGTACAACCCGATGAGTGGCAGAAAAGAGGGATTTTTGCATCCAATTCCTAAGGGCGAAGTTCCGTTTGAAACCATTCATGTTGATCACTATGGTCCTCTTCCCAAGACGTTCAGAGGAACGAAGTTTGTGTTTGTGGTCATCGACAATTTCACAAAATTTACTCGTTTGTTTGGGTGTAAAACCACCAATTCGAAAGAATGCATTAAGCATTTAGATGATTATTTCCGGAGTTATAGTCGGCCAAAAAGGTTGATCTCCGATCGTGGCTCCTGTTTCACTTCTTCGGAATTCGTGGATTTCCTGTCAAATCTGAATGTGACCCATATACTGAATGCGACTGCAACACCTCGTGCAAACGGAATGGTCGAGAGAGTTAATAGGTCTATCACCCCTATTCTTTCAAAATTTGATTCTGATTGGGACTTAAAATTGAACGTGGCTGAATTTGTTTTCAACAATACTATAAATAGTTCGACGAATGCTACTCCTTCCACATTGCTATTTGGCATTAATCAGAATGAGCCAGTGCAGGACGATTTGGGTAGTTTGGTTCAATTAGAATGCGACCGTGCTGTTAATATAGACGAAATTAGAAAACAAGCTTCTCAGTCTCAATCCAAGACAGATTCCTATAACAAGGGTTATTTTAATAAAAAACGAAAGGAAATAACGCAGTATAAGGAGGGTGATCTAATTGTAATTTTTAACAAAGATGTGACCCCTGGAGTTTCCAAAAAATTACTACCGAAGTTTAAGGGACCGTTTGTTGTAAAAAAGGTTTTGCCGAATGATAGATTTTGATTGGTGATGTCGACAACTGTCAATATGGTAGAAACCCGTATGTAGGAGTTATGGCTCCAGAACGGATGCGTCCGTACCTTAAAACTTTATAAAATGATGATTATTTCTGTATTTGATTTTTTTTTTTAAATTGTATGTTTATTGTAGATTTACATTGTATTTGTGTTTGAAATTTTCTTCTGTATTTGAATTTTTTTTTTAAAAGTTGTATGTTTATTGTAGATTTACATTGTATTTGTGTTTGAAATTTTCTTCTGTATTTGATTTTTTTTTTCATTACTTTTTGCCTGTCAGAATGGCCGAGCTGTAAGACCGTATGATAGCCTGGTAGTGTTATAACCAGAGGAAGGTAACCTCGCTTTTAAGAATGTACCGCTCTTGCCCTAATGTGAATTAAAGACTGTGTAATTGTATCCGAAAGTATCTTTCATTTTTCCTGGCCATCCTACAATGGATATATCAGTGCTACCAACCTGGCGATATTCCTGCAACGACCATGGCTATAACTCTGCTAACGAGCTATTCCTCTGCTAACAACATGGATATATCACTGCAACGAACATGGCTATATCAGTGCTACCAAAATGTTTTTTGGTTTAAAAAAATATGTTTTATGGTTATATCACTGTTGCCAAAATTTCTATATCAGTGCTACCAAAATGGCTATATCACTGCTACCAAAATGGCTATATTTCTCCTACGAACATGGCTATATCACTGTTGCCAACATGGCTATATTAGACATGACTTTGCCAAAAGGACAGCTACTATATCAGTGCTACCAACACCGAGCATTAACATGGCAAAACCGCAGCTACCAGGAGACCTAAAATATTCTTTGCTGTCAACAGATTATGGTGAACTGCGCAATGTCGCATTCCCAGGCGAATGTCTGCTCTTTGGCTGTATCTAGAACTGTCCTTCTATATTGCTATTTTTTTCCTTAAAAAATGGGGTAAATGGTGAAATAAAATGCATTACTTACTTATAAGTGCTTTGCGTACACTGACTCATAGAAAAATTTCGTTTCTGCTTATCATTTCCTTATCTTCAAGTGTTTGTCCCATCGAGATTTGTGAGGTGAATAAAATAAATAAAGAGCAATCTATAACTTTTATTTAGTTTCTCTACAATGTAAGCAGCTTAAAGTTGTGGATGTTTTGGTGGCGCAAATAGTTTATCGGTGAAGTCTCGGGAGCTGATGTCGTTTTTGGGCTTGATGGAGTCGGCCTGGGAGTCGGGCAGACCCTACCAGCATTCCAGGGCCAATCACAAATGCTGTTTTTAGGGTTGAAGACAGTCCTTGTCGGGCAGGCCATAACAAATGGTTGTCTATTACTGCACATTATGAAATGATAGCAATCGTCGGGGATTTCAATCAAATAATTCGGATCTGATGGGTCTACTTCCGAGCAGTTACGGGGAGCTGGAGGAGGAGTTGGTGTGCTTCCTGTTCCTGTCGGTGTCTTTGGGCTCCAAGTTCCTGTCGGTGTCGTAGGGCTGGAAGTTCCTGTCGGTGTCCTTGGGCTCCAAGTTCCTGTCGGTGTCCGTGGGCTCCAAGTCGGGGTTCTTGTCCGCGGGCTGGAAGTTCCTGTCGGTGTCCTTGGGCTCCAAGTTCCTGTCGGTGTCCTTGGGCTCCAAGTTCCTGTCGGTATCGTAGGGCTGGAAGTTCCTGTCGGTGTCCTTGGGCTCCAAGTTCCTGTCGGTGTCCTTGGGCTCCAAGTTCCTGTCGGTGTTCGTGGGCTCCAAGTTCCTGTCGGTGTCCTTGGGCTCCAAGTTCCTGGCGGTGTCCCCGTAGGCTGCCACGTCGGTTCAGGGCCGCATTTCCTCTGCGCATTCCATGGCCAGTCGCAGGAATATTTGCTGAAAACCGTCCCGCTGGGACACCGCATGATGTATGCCTTCCTATTGCTGCATATTACATAACGATAGCAATCATCCGGAATTTCCAACACATAAGTCGGGTCTGACGGGTCGACATCTTCGCATATTTCTCCACCAAGAACGCCCCAAGCGAGCGAAATCGCCAATAGAAACCTGAAATCTTCACCAAAATGTTAAAATTTACCAATTGTATTGTACTTACTCATAGCCGATCAAATTTTGAATTGGCGTAAACAAGGTAAAAAGAGAAGATAAGAATTGCGCAACTTTTATCTTTTATATCAGAGGCCATTGAATGATGAGCAGGATGGAAAGGTGTGGGGGTGAAGCTTTTGAGAAACTGCAGCAGAGGTGGTGTCCCTGGCGTGTGGCTTCTGGTAAGCCCCGTCGGATACGGCGGAGGAGGAGACGTTGTCCTTCCTGTTACTGTCGGTGTCCTTGGGCTCCAAGTTCCTGTCGGTGTCCTTGGGCTCCAAGTTGGGGTTCTTGTCCGCGGGCTGGAAGTTCCTGACGGTGTCCTTGGGCTCCAGTTTCCTGTCGGTGTCCTTGGGCGTGTGGCTTCTGGTAAGCCCCGTCGGATACGGCAGATCGAAAACTTTAAATCAGAGGCCATTGAATGATAAGCAGGATGGAAAGGTGTAGTGTGGGGGTGAAGCTTTTGAGAAACTGCAGCAGAGGTTATGTCCCTGGCGTGTGGCTTCTGGTAAGCCCCATCGGATACGGCGGAGGAGGAGTCGTTGTCCTTCCTGTTACTGTCGGTGTCCTTTGGCTCCAAGTTCCTGTCGGTGTCCTTTGGCTCCAAGTTCCTGTCGTGTTCGTTGGCTCCAAGTTCCTGTCGGTGTTCGTGGGCTCCAAGTTCCTGTCGGTGTCCTTGGGCGTGTGGCTTCTGGTAAGCCTTGTCGGATACGGCTGATCGAAAACTTATCAGAGGCCATTGAATGATGAGCAGGATGGAAATGTGTAGTGTGGGGGCGAAGCTTTTGAGAAACTGCAGCGGAGGTGTGTCCCCGGCGTGTGGCCTCTGGTAAGCCCCGTCGGATACAACAGATCGAAAACTTTAAATCAGAGGCCATTGAATGATGAGCAGGATGCTTAGGTGCAGTGTGGGGGTGAAGCTTTTGAGAAACTGCAGCGGAGGTTGAGTCCCTCCCGTGTGGCTTTTGGTAAGCCCCGTCGGATACGGAGGATCGAAAACCGATTCGCAGGTCCTTCCGCTGTTCTCAGGCCAAACGCAGAAAGATTTCTCAAGATGAAAAACAGTCCCGAATGGGCATCTCATTGACTGCGGCTTCTCATTTTTATAGCAGACGATAAACTTAATGCAGTCTTCAGGTATACCAACATACGTAATATCGCTCGTGCTATCAGGACATCGAAATTCTGAAGAATTCTTTCTGCAGTTTCCAGTCTGGCAGCGCTCCTCAAGCACGTTGAACGACGTACCGCTAGGACAACTCCACTTTTTTACCACAGATAAAATTTTGTCGCACATCAAAAATGAACGGCAGTCTTCAGCATCTACAGCAGCCTTTCATCTGTGCAGTTTGTCCCTTTTGTTTGCTTGCTGTCAGTACAACTTCCCTTTTCGCAAGATTTCTTCGCTGTTTTGAAGTAAAAACCGTCGGGGCATTTCTTGCTAATGGTATACCTTCATTGCATACGTAGTAGCCTCTGCAGTATGAAGGATGAGCGATAAATTCGTTGCCCAATGACGGGCACATCATTTCTTCTCCATTCAGTGCGACCCAAAGGACGAAAGCGAACAGCAGGACGATCATTACTCAAAATTTTGACTAAAATTTCCAATAAAAACATATGAGATTGGTACGCGTTGGTAGGAATAGTACAATTATGTTGGTGGCAGCAGTTAGCAGTACGCTTGTATATTTGGCAACAATGATTTTATGGATGACAGAGGTTGGGAGCAGTCAACGGCAAATTTTGCCAGGTTCGAGAGGCTTCCGCCAGGATCGCTGCTACATATGGTTTTGGTATGCGTTGGTAGGAATAGTACAATTATGTTGGTGGCAGCAGTGTAGCAGTGCGCTTGTATATTTGGCAACAATGATTTTATGGATGACAGAGGTTGGGAGCAGTCATCGGCAAATTTTGCCAGGTTCGAGAGGCTTCCGCCAGGATCGCTGCTACATATGGTTTTAAAATGCGATGGTAGGAATATACTATTATGTTGGTGGCAGCAGTGTAGCAGTGCGCTTGTATATTTGGCAACAATGATTTTATGGATGACAGAGGTTGGGAGCAGTCAACGGCAAATTTTGCCAGGTTCAAGATGCTTCCGCCAGGATCGCTTCTACAAAAGGTTATGGAATATCAAGTTTCGAGTAGAATCACCCCTAGTAATTGATAAAATGCCCGAAATTGGCGGGAAAACTTATGTTTTTCTTCTTCTCTTTCTTTGGAGTGTTTCTCCTTTGTTGGTAGTAGTAAATGGCACTTTCGCAAGGTTCATGAGGTTTCCGCCAGGATCGCTGCTACATAAGGTTATGGATGTTTGGAGTAGTATCACCCCTAGTAATTGATAAAATGGCCGAAATTGGCGGGAAAACTTTTGTTTTTCTCCTTCTTCTCCTTCTTTGCACTGCTCCTCCTTACTGTTGGTAGAAGTGAATGGCAAATTTTGCAAGGTTCGAGAGGCCTCCGCCAGGATCGCTGCTACATAAGGTTAGGGAATATCAAGTTTATAGTAGTATCACCCCTAGTAATTGATAAAATGCCCGAAATTGGCGGAAAACTTTGTTTTTCTCCTTCTTCTCCTTCTTTGCACTGCTCCTCCCTCCTTACTGTTGGTAGTAGTGAATGGCAAATTTTGCAAGGTTCGAGAGGCCTCCGCCAGGATCGCTGCTACATAAGGTTAGGAATA
This sequence comes from Orius insidiosus, assembly GCA_014119065.1. Classification (NCBI taxonomy): domain Eukaryota; kingdom Metazoa; phylum Arthropoda; class Insecta; order Hemiptera; family Anthocoridae; genus Orius; species Orius insidiosus. The sequence goes on along the minus strand of JACGAQ010003992.1, from coordinate 5,861 downwards.
TCAAGTTTATAGTAGTATCACCCCTAGTAATTGATAAAATGCCCGAAATTGGCGGGAAAACTTTTGTTTTTCTCCTTCTTCTCCTTCTTTGCACTGCTCCTCCTTACTGTTGGTAGTAGTGAATGGCAAATTTTGCAAGGTTCGAGAGGCCTCCACCAGGATCGCTGCTACATAAGGTTAGGGAATATCAAATTTATAGTAGTATCACCCCTAGTAATTGATAAAATGCCCGAAATTGGCGGGAAAACTTTTGTTTTTTCTTCTTCTCTTAATTTGGAGTGTTCCTCCTTACTGCTGCCACCAGTAACACCTTCGTTTTTTCCGCCATATCTCAAAAACGGTTATTCCCACAAAACATTTTATAAAATAAAACTTGTAGACAAATGATTTTTCTACAAAATTTACTTTATATGCTTTCCTTTTATATGAACCGTTTCGGAGTTACAAGCATGCAAAAATTTTCATTTTTCGATTTTCCTCAAATGTGGTTTCTGACGTTTTTCTGGCTGAAAAAGACGAATATGAAGTTATTTTTGAGTTGTCATGTACAACTTGAATGGCCGAAATTGGAGGGAAAACTTTAGTTTTTCTTCTTCTTCTCCTTCTTTCGGACTGCCGTTATATATGACATGGGCTATACGTGAAAATGACCTCTATTCCTTCTTCGAAGAGTTCTCCCGATTCCCATTAGTTTTTATGAATGGGGAAGAGTCCATTCGGTCGGGGGGTCTTGACTCGTGGAGAGGATTTCCGTGTAGCAGATGCTCCCAAGTGACCCTATCATCCCCACCCCACACCCACCCCCGCCCCCGCCCCCACCCTTCCATTACAGTAAAAACAATCAAACGCCGTCTTCCTTTTGAACCTTAATGCCATAAGGGAGGACGGAAAGAAAAAAAAAAAGAACTTCCGAACACATAAAAAAAATCAGTTTTCAGGAAGTTTAAACTTCTCCGAAATCTTTTAACTTTTCCTACCGCTGGGAGAGAAATATGACCATGGATATTCTCTGCATATAGACATCGATACGGATTTTGTCTTTTCAATTTTAAACATTTTTATCTAAGTTTTTTCACAATTATAAGGTCTTTTGCCCTTTTCCCCGATTAGAGCCCTTTCTCTGTCCTTTTCTCCGTTTTGAACGCTTTTCTTTGCCCTTATCCCAGTTTTTAACCCACATCCTAAGCCCTTTTCCCCATTCTGAACACTTTTCTTTGCCCTTTTCCCCGATTCGAACCCTTTTCTTAAGCCCATTTCCTCGCTTCGAACCCTTTTCTTTTCCCTTTTCCCCGTTTTGATCTCTTTTCATTGCCCTTTCTCAGGTTTGAACCCTTTTTTATTGCCCTTTCCCCGTTTTTAAACATTTTCTGTACCCTTTTTTAAGCTCATTTCTCCGTTTCGCACCCTTTTCTATGCCCATTTACCCATTAGAACCATTTTTTTTTTTACCCTTTCCCCGTTTTAACCCTTTTCTTAAGCCCTTTTCCCCGTTTGAACCATTTTCTTTTCCCTTCTCCCCGTTTTATCAGCTTTCTGAATCCCATTTCCCCGTTTGAACCCTTTTTTATTTGCCCTTATCCAGGATTTAAACCCTTTTCTTAGCCCTTTTCCCCGTTTTGAACCAACTTCTTTGCCCGTTTCCCCGTTTGAACCCTTTTTATTTGCCCTTATCCAGGATTTAAACCCTTTTCTTAGCCCTTTTCCCCGTTTTCAACCCTTTTTTTAAGCCCATTTCCCCGTTTCGAACCCGTATTAAAATATTACACACCCGTTTTATCGTTTTTTAAAGGCTAGAATACAAAGGGGAAATGTAGCCAACTTTTGCGATAACTCGAAAACTATTGGTCCCAGCGAGAAAATGGATAACTTTAAAATTAATCAGAATATAATTTTCTCTAAAAATTTTAAATTCTGTTTTTGGTTAGGTCGAATACTTTAGGAGATATTGAGAAAAAAACGGGGAATGTACCAAATTTTGGTGATAACTTGAAAACTATTGGTCCTAGCGAAAAATTACTTAGTTCAAAAGTGATCAAATTAAATTTACTTTAAAAAGTCAAATATCATTTTTGGTTAGGTCGAAAAGTTAGGAGATATTGGGACAAACAGTTGAACAATTGAACTTCCCCTCCTTTATACTTCCCCCTCCTTGAACTTCCCCTCCTTTATACTTCCACCTCCTTGAACTTACCGTCCGTTATACTTCCGCCTTTTTTTTCGCCCTTTTCTCCGTTTTAACCCTTTTCTTAAGCCCATTTCCCCGTTTTACCATTTTTCCTTTTCTTCAGACCTTTTCCCGTTCTGAACCTTTTTTTAATGCCATTTCCCCGTTTTGAACCCTTTGCTTTGCCCTTTTTCCCGTTTTACCATTTTTCTATGCCCATTTCTCCATTTCGAACTCTTTGATCATATCCACGATTAGAACCATTTTTTCTATCCCTTTCCCCCGTTTTAAACCCTTTTCTTAAGCACTTTTCCCCGTTTCCAACCATTTTCTTTGCCATTCTCCCCGGTTCAACAGTTTTCTTAAGCCCATTTCCCCGTTCTGAACCCTTTTTACCGATTCGAACCCTTTTCTTTGGCCTTTTCCCCGTCTTGACCCTTTTCTTTGCCCATTTCCGAGTTCTGAACCCCCTTCTTTGCCCTTTTCCCCGTTTCAACCCTTTTCTTAAGCCCATTTCTCCGATTCAAACCCTTTTCTTGGCCCTTTTCCCCGTTCTGACCCCCTTCTTTGCCCTTTTCCCCGTTCTAAACCATTTTCTTGTCCCTTTTCCTCCCCGTTTCAACCATTTCTTAAGCCCATTTCCCCGTTTCGAACCCGTTTTAAAAAATTACATACCCTTTTATCGTCTTTTTAAAGGGCAGAATGCGAGGTTTTTTAAGATCAACAAGTGTAGAAGACTCGGGTTAGGAGAAAACGTTTGAACGAGAAGAGCCATCGAAATTGTCTCCACAATAAAAGCCCAATAAAAGATTCCGTTTGTTTTTAGAGAAAAGTCCTTTGACCTCCGAGCCCATTCAGCGGGTGAAATTTTTCAAAAATTCCATCATTAAGTATTCACGACATGAAAACATTTGCTTTGAAAGTGAAAAAAAAAATTAAAAAGCGGACCTTTCGGGTCAAAAAGTGTGAATTTCTTTTATTATAATTTTTTCTGGACAAAACAACAGAAAGAATATAAAATCTCATGATTCGCCCCAGTATAAATCAACTATCATGAATGGTACAAATCTATTGAATCCAGCTGATCAAAAAACATAAAGGAGGAAGTGCAAAGAGGAGAAGAAGAAAAACAAAAGTTTTCCCGCCAATTTCGGCCATTTTATCAATTACTAGGGGTGATAACTTGATATTCCCTAACCTTATGTAGCAGCGATCCTGGTGGAACCCTCATGAACCTTGCAAAATTAGCCATTTACTACTACCAACAGTAAGGAGGAGCAGTGCAAAGAAGGAGAAAAGGAGAAAAACAAAAGTTTTTCCCGCCAATTTCGGCCATTTAACATTACTACTCCAAACTCGATATTCCATAACCTTATGCAGCGCGATCCTGGCGGAAGCCTCATGAACCATGCAAAATTTGCAATTTACTTCTACCAACAGTCCCCCCTTAGGGATAAATAATATTTTAAAACAAAATAACTTCAGATTCGTCTTTTCAGCCAGAAAACGTCAGAAACCACATTTTGAGGAAAATCAAAAATGAAAATATTGCATGCTTGTAACTCCGAAACGGTTTCATATAAAAGAAAGCATATAAGTAATTTTGTAGAAAAATATTTGTCTACAAGTTTTATTTTATAAAAGGTTTTGTGGGAGTAACCGTTTTTGAGATATGGCGGAAAAACGAAGGTGTTACTGGTGGCAGCAGTAAGGAGGAACACTCCAAAGAAGGAGAAGAAGAAAAAAAAGTTTTAACGCCAATTTCGGCCATTTTATCAATTACTAGGGTGATATGATGATAGTAGGGGTGGTATTAATCGACTATCATGACTGGTTCAAATCTATTGAATCCAGCTGATCAAAAAAAAAAATTTCATTTAAAAAATGGTTTTGTTTCTTAGCCAAGCTGGGAAGAGTATCGAGGAGGCTTTGATTTTCGGGAATGAAAGGAAAGAAAACGGAAATAAGGGAAATGAAGGGTTTAGAACGGGGAAAAGGACAGAGGAAAGGGTTAAAAATGGGAAAAGGGTTCAAAATGTGGAAATGGTGAAGAAAAGGGTTAAAACAGGAAAAAGGCAAAGAAAAGGGTTCAAAACTGAGACATGGGCAAAGAAAAGGGATCAAAACGGGAGAAAGGAAAACAAAAGGAATCAAAACGGGGAAATGGGAAAAGAGAAGGTTTTAAAACGGGAAAAAGGGCAATAAAAGGGTTCAAAACTGAGAAAAGGCAAAGATAGGAATCAAAATGGGAAAAGGGTTAAGAAAAGGGTTCATAACTGAGAAAGGGCAAAGAAAAAGGGATCAAACGGGGAAATGAAAAGACAGGGTTTAAAACGGGAAAAAGGCAATAAAAAGAGTTCAAAACTGAGAAAAGGGCAAAGAAAAAGGGATCGAAACGGGAAATGGGAGTAGAAGGGCTTAAAACGGGAAAGAGGGCAATAAAAAGGGTTCATAACTGAGAAAAGGCAAAGAAAAGGATTCAAAATGGTAAAAGGGTTAAGAAAAGGTTCGAATCGGGTAAAAGGCTTCAAACTGAGAAAAGGTTCAATCAAGAAAAGGAAAAAGAAATGGTTCTAAACGAGAAAAAGGGCATAGAAAAGGTTCATACTGAAAAGGGCAATAAAGGGATCAAACGGGGAAATGGAGAAGAGAAGGGCTTAAAACGGAAAGAGGCAATAAAAAGGGTTCATAAACTGAGAAAAGGCAAAGAAAAGGATTCAAAATGGGTAAAAGGGTTAAGAAAAGGGTTCGAATCGGGTTGCTTCAAAACTGAGAAAAGGTTCAAATCAGAGAAAAGAAAGAAAATTGGGTTCTAAACGAGAAAAGGGCATAGAAAGGGTTCATAACGAGAAAAGGGCAATAAAAAGGATCAAAATTGGGAAAAGGGCTACGAAAAGGGTTCAAATCAGAGAATAGGAAAAGAAAGTGGATTCAAACGAGAAAAAGGGCAAAGAAAAGGGTTCAAAACTGAGAAAAGGGTTCATAAATGAAAAAGAATAATGAATGGATCAAATAGGGAAAAGGGTATAGAAAAGGGATCAAAATGGGGAAAAGGGCAATAAAGGGATCAAAATTGGGAAAAGGGAAAAACAAAGGGTTCAAAACGGGAAAAAGGGCTCGATAAGGTTCGAGTCGGGAAAAGGGTTCAAAACTGAGAAAAGGTTCAAATCAGAGAAAGGAAATAAAGTGGGTTCAAACGAGAAAAAAGGGCAAGAAAAGGGTTCATACTGGGAAAAGAGCAAAAAAAAGGATCAAATTGGGAAAAGGGCAATACAAAAGGGTCAAAAAAAAAAGGCGTACGAAAAGGGTTCAAAACTGAGAAAAGGTTCAAATCAAGAAAAGGAAAAGAAAAGTAGATTCAAACGAGAAAAGGCAAAGAAAAGGTTCAAACTGAGAAAAGGTTAATGAGAAAACAATGAAAAGGGATCAAAATGGGGAAAAGGGTATAGAAAAGGATCAAAATGGGGAAAGAGCAAAGAAAAGGGTTCAAAACGGGGAAATGGCAATAAAAAAGGATCAAATGGGAAAAGGGCAAACAAAAGGGTTCAAAACGGGAAAAAGGGCTACGATGAGGTTCGAGTCGGGGAAAAGGGTTCAAAACTGAGAAAAGGTTCAAATCAGAGAAAAGAAAATAAATGGTTCAAAACGAGAAAAAGGGCAAAGAAAAGGGTTCATAACTGAGAAACGAGCAATAAAA
>JACGAQ010003991.1:0-21327 GCA_014119065.1 Orius insidiosus | reverse complement strand
AAAGGTCTAGTCTTTAAGAACGGTTGAAAAAGACCTAAATAGACTTCATGGTTGACCTTAAATTTTAACTTCCTCAAATAGAATTTTTTGTGACGGTCTCTGGAAAAGGGTCTTCCAGACCCCTTAGGAAAAATGATTAGTGATCTTTACCGATTGTGAGGTCGTCTGTTTTACCGGCCGTCCGTAGTATTTTCTAGGACACGTCACGGATGAAAGTAGTATTCAGAAAATTTTAACCAAACACTCTTTATATTTGAGAGAATTTCAGAGTTTTTCCCGCCGAAAAACTTAGCTGGAGGATTTGTAGTGTCCTCGCCCTTCGTTTGGCCTGGTTGGGCGAAAAATAAACATATTCCTAATATTTGAGTTTTTCCCACTTGAATCAATAACCAGGAAAGCTATATAAATCAATAAAATTGACTTTTTTATATTCAAATATGATTAAATACGGATTTATTTTTGCTGCGCTTTGGCTCGCTGTTGCTGTAAGTAGAAAATTGTTAAGGTTTTAACGAACATTTAGATTTTATTGTAACACCCAGTTTTTGGGATCGAGGGTCTGAAAAACCCCGTAAAGCCAGATTTTCTATCTAAATTGAATATACCTATCCTTGAAGTTACAGATCATTTTTTCCTCTAAAAACCCTTCTTTTTATGATAAATGAAAATGCATCAAAAATTGATCTTTTAACTTCCTTAAAGAATTTATTTTTGTTTTCAGGCGACAGAAGTCGATGTCCTTGAAAAAGGTCGAACTTATGATCAAGACGATCGACCAACTAACGAGTGAATTATGGAAAACCTTTGACGGAAAAGTAGAATATAAAATGAGGCAGGCGACAGCTACGAAAAGCGAAAAGGCCGTCAAATGCACCGAGGAAGCCGCTGAAGAAGCCACAAAGAAAATCAAAGCTTACGTCTCAGGCTCGAGCTTGACCGCCATCGATAACGATCTCAAACAAGCCTACGTACTCCTCAAAAGCAGCCAAAATATCGACTCAACACTGTAGCCGAAATCGAAGCCCTCGTCAAAAGTCCGTCGCACCTTCGAAAAAGCCATTACCGAATACAACATGAAATTCACCACCCCGTCTTGATTTAGCCATCGCTGTTATCAGTTGCTTAAACAATAAAATTTAATAAATTTTTAACGTGATTTAAAATATATTAGAGAGTTTTTCCGTAAATCGTAATTTGCCCTTCCCTTATCCGACTCACCCAAGATCATACGATTCGAGCCTCGAGTCGGATCGTATAACGATCCGACTCAGCTGAGTCGTATACTTAAACGACTCACTTCCCGTCTCCGAGTAAACGTAAGGTTATTTTGTTATCTCGTTTAGTTTCTGCAGTTTCTAGTTTCTCAACTGATTTGCTTCAATCGAAGAAGGAAATTGATTCCGTACTTTTTGGAAGGATTTTGGAAGTTGGAAACTATTAAGGAATCTTTATATCCACTAAGAAAATTGGCGGGAACGTTTTGGGGATAGGTAATTTCAATGTGTTCTAAGTGATGTTATATTAATCAGATAAATGTTTCCATTCATGAATTTGCTCTAGTGAGAACATTGTGAACTATCTGAGTCGGAACGACTTCCTGAAATTGGGTATAAAGCCTCTACGAGGAGCTCATCATTTTTCACTTTCATTTTTTCTAGCTCGATACCGAAAAAATGCTGCCGATAATATGAAAAACTATTAAGTTGCCCTACTTTGAAGAAGCTCCGTTCGGGCCAGCTTACAGACAAATACTTTTTTTTTTTTTTCCAAATTTGAGTTTAATTAAGAGAAAAAACCCTGAGACGCAAAAACTAATTTTATAAGGAATAAACGGATAAGAAATTATATTGACTCCTCCTGCGTTCGCTATGAAATGGGAATAAAAAGTCCCTCCTTCTTACAAAAGGCCTCGTCCGCCTTTGACAGGGAAAAGAGAGCGTCACGAACGGACATCACAATGGAAAGATAAAGAAGATCTGTTACACCCCAAGTTGACATCTCGACTTAAACAAGGATATACACTTTTTTTAGTCGCATTTCATGGTTCATGCTCTCAAAATTAAATAAAATTGAACACCTTAACGGCAAATTTATTTAAGAATAACATAATTTCAAATATACTCAAAATATTTGATTTTTCCCACTTGAATCAATAAAAAGGAAGCTATATAAATCAAAAAAATTGACTTTTTTATATTCAAATATGATTAAATACGCATTTATTTTTGCTGCTTTGGCTTGCTGTTGCTGTAAGTAGAAATTTTGTTAAGGTTTTAACGAACATTTGAAAGCGCTCCGGGTACGAAGGGCGAACTCGACATCGGACAAATTTTTTTAACTTCCTTAAAAAAGTTATTGTGATACCCTCGACGTCGGGTTTTTGGGGAAGGGTCCTCCATTTTTTTTCATTTTCAGATTCTAGACCTCTTGGTGAATACACCCATATATTATTTTTATGTTGAGTTCGCCATTTTCCCCTTTAAATACGTAAAAACCGAACTTTAAAATGCGAATACTCGAAACTACGTTTTGTCGAGTTCGCCCTTCGTACCCGCGCAGAATTTTTGGTTGATGATCAAAATTAAAATAACAAAATAAAAAAAAATTTGATCTTTTAACTTCCTTAAAGAATTTATTTTTGTTTTCAGGCGACAGAAGTCGATGTCCTTGAAAAAGGTCTATCTCATGATCAAGACGCTCGACCGACTAGCGAGTGATTCATGGAAAAACTTGACATAGACGTAAATTATAAAATGTGGCAGGCGAGAGGTACGAAAAGCGAAAAGGCCGTCCAATGCACCGAGGAAGCCGCTGAAGAAGCCACAAAGAAAATCAAAGCTTATGTCTCAGACTCGAGCTTGACCGCCATCGATAACGACCTCAAACAAGCCTACGAAGTCCTCAAAAGCGCAAAAATATCGACTCAACACTTTAGCCGAAATCAGAGCCCTCGTCAAAAAGTCCGTCGCCAACTTCCAGAAAGCCATTTCCGAATACAACATGAAATTCACCACCGCCGGTCTTGATTAACCATTGCTGTTAACAGTTGCTTAAAACAATAAAAATTTACCTAATAAATTTTGAACGTGCTTTAAAAATATTAGAGAGTTTCCGTAAATCGTAATTTGCCCTTCCCGTATCGACGGCGCGAAACTCTAAATATATCTATAGCTGAGTCGTATACGTAACGACTCACTTCCCGACTCCGAGTAAACGTAAGGTTATATTTACAAAGGTAATTTTGTTATCTCGTTTAGTTTCGGGTTCGGAAATCATAGTTTCTCTACAGATTGGCTTAAATCGAAGAAGGAAATTGATTCCGTACTTTTTGGAAAGATTTTGGAAGTTGGAAACCATCTAGGAATCTTTACAGTCACACTAAGTGAAAATTGGCGGGAACGTTTTGGGGATAGGTAATTTCTATGTGCTGTTATAGTTAATCAGAAAAACCATGTTTCGATTCATGAATTTGCTCTAGTGAGAACATTGTGAACTAATTGAGTCGGAACTGGGATATAAGCCTCTACGAAAGACCTTTCCCGTTTTTGAGTCGTATACTGGAAGGGCAAACTACGATTCCCTAAAACTCTCTATTGTTGTACCCTCAATGAAACTTCGCCACCACGGTCTCTCCGCCAAAAATAACTCAGAATATGTTTTTAAAAAATTTTACTTCCGCTTTCTTAAAATATTCTCCTCTTTTATACTTCCTTCTTCAATATTTTTCCTTTCTTAAGTGAAGTTCCCGTCGGGGTGAGCTCCAGACTATTTCATGTTTTAATTTTTATTGCAACAGGTGCGCAAAGTTAACGATTCTACTTTCCCGGATGAAAGTTAAAATTTTGACCCAGTTGAACTGGTCAAGATGAAACGAAAGTGAATCTAATAATAAAAAGTCTTCATATTAAGAACGTTTTGTCCGAACATTTAAAGAAAAGACAGTACAAAAGACGGATTAAACTTTCTAATACGTTTTAATGATAATATCTGAAAATCACGAGAGTCAAGTCATGCATTTAAGCCCCATGTGCTTAGCATCTATTATTGTAGAAGAAAAAATGAAATTTTTACCCAAAGGTTTATTTTTGTAGGAAGTCCTAGAAACTTCCACCATCTGGAACAAGATTTGAATTTTTTTCTTCTTTTTCAAAATTTTCTTAAAACCGCGGTTACAGATTTATGTCTAAAACTTCTGGAAATTTATGATTTTTAGGATATATTATTTACTTTAAAAGGTTTTTATTTTTTTTTTATTTTTGCGTTGTCAAAGAAAAAAAAACTATTTTTCTCCAATGATTTCACAGATCTATCATTCATTGGGCGAAGTAGACTTTTTCGAAACCAGTTCATCCGTTCGAATTTAAACGAAAAGAATAAAAGCGATAAAAATATTTCTTTCTATTGAAATTCAACGTTTCATTTTAATGGAATAGAAACTAAATAATAACCATATTTAGAAATTAAGTATTCCATTTTATTCTCACAATGTGTGAGAAAAAAAAGGAATCGTACAAATTCAGATTTTACAGAAATTTAGCTTAGCGGAACGGTTTTCGTCGAAAACCGGTCGGGAGGATTTGACCCTTTATTTCGGGCCAAGCATATTTTTTTTTCTCTCATGCTAGGTCAATTCTTCCTCCGGTCAACGTTGTTTACGCAGGCCGAGGTGAAAGTTCTTTTTTAAAATCACGTCTTCAAAATTTCCTCGTCAAGTTTAAATAATAGAATGATTTAATCACATTATCTTTTTTACTCAACGACGGAAGCCAGTTTTTTCCCGATTCCAAGATATAAAAAAGTCACAGAACCGGAATTTTCGGAAGTATGCATTCCTCAAATTTAAATAAAACGACTTATTTAACAAATTTTCATTTTACTCACAAACAATAGAATTCGAGGTATTCCGCATTTGAATATAATAGGTTGTGTGGGATTTGAAAAAGTCGAAAGGGAAAAAAAATTTAGGTTTGCGGAACGCCGTTAGAAATCGCCAAACTTCAGTGCCCACACACCGGCGTTTAATTAACAACGGTTCGGATCTTTAAAATGCAAAGGAATAATTTAAAGGTGAACTACTCCCTTTAAAATTAGGACCCTTGAATATATTGCCTCTATTAACGTGACGTAAAAATGGGTAAGAAAAAAGTAACTGTCTGGAGATGTCCCCGAAGGTAACTTCCTTTCGGTAGATGGGCCGTGAAGCATTCCGGAAAAATTCGACGGACGGCCGGCACCATAGACATTCTTATGAACGGCAAGGATCACTAATCAGATTTCCTCTACAGGGTCTTTTCCAGAGACCGGTTTCCCGAGGGTGTTACAATATTTATATCTTTGAGAAATTTAATGTCAGTGCTGCCAACCTTTTGCGGCATTGAAGTTCAAAAGAAGGGTTACATGTTTACAACTCAAACAGGATTCATTAAAATGAAGAAATGGAGACCTTAAAGTTAAAACTCATGTTCTACCAAGCACTGGACATAAAATAAATTTCTTTATTTTATAAGTGAACCTGATAATCATTTAGGCTTTCTAAGCATTGTTGTTTGCATTTAAATTGCAAAAAAAAAAAAAAATTTAAATGGACAGAAGATAAACTCGCAAAAATGTTGAAACTCTTACTTGAAATTTATATACAGGATCTTTAGAAAGAAAGTCTTTCTATTTTAAGATAGAACCACTACAACCACTTTTTATCATTTTTTTTAAAGATTAGCACTTTGACAAAAAGTTAAAAAAAATACTTAGATTTCGAAGAAAATAAACAACACTCACGTTGAAAAAAAAATCCTTCTTTGTTAGACAATTTTTTTTTTTTAGTAGGTAGGTATTTGGTGAAAATTGTACCAACGGTCGGAGCCCAGTTTTTAAAATTTCAAACAGATATATTATTATCTCCGCATTTCTTCGAAATTCGAAAATGCTCTCCGGAATTTCTCGTTTAACTATTCAGGAAGATTTGCAAAAAAATTTGTAAAAATCTTGTGAAAATTATGTGAAGTGTTGCGGAACCAATAAAGTTGAGATCGGTGATCCTTTTTACCCAAAAGTGAGGGTAAAACAATAACTTCTTTAAGAAGAAAAGAACTTTCAAAAAATTCCCCAAGCCCAACAGGCCTATCTTAATCGCGTTCAAATATGGACGGTGAAGTTTCTGTAAGTTTCTAACCCTCAGGCTTGGTCAGCCCAAAAAAATATCCGACCTTTTTTTTCCTTTATTACGCTTTTCCTTTTTTCAATGGCCCAATGAATTCCAGCGACTTGAACAAGCTGAATGGCCTGTTAAAAAATGCAAATCATCTGTAATAATATGTAGATTACCTACAATAGATTTACTTACAATTCCCCAACATCTTAAAACTAGAGCATGAACATTCAACGTATTCCATATTATTAAAAAAGGGGAGTGTAAAATCGTTATTTTTAAAAAAACATATGCACACAAGGCGTCTGCCTCCTCCCGCGAAAAAGAAAAACCCGGAGACGAGATAAGGAAGAAATTATTATCAGAGATTTTCTCTCTCCATATAAAGGGAAAAACAAGAATGGGATAAGTGGCCGACGTTGACGAGATATGGAGAAAACGTCGAAAGTAGAACGGCGGCGGATTCGGACGTGATTTTATGTTATTAAATGGATTTTTTTCCCCTTCATTTTTAAAACACATCCGATAAAAGGGTCAAATAATTGGATTTTAAGTAGATCACATGCCTCAATGAGAGGTTATTGTAACACCCTCCAAGTACGATTTCGGGAATAGGTTATTCCAGCTTCGTGATCTTTACTTTTTAGGTGGTTTGTTGGTCGTCCGTATTTATATATTATTTACCAAACAAATCGTGATCTTTACCGATTTGTCTGTCTGTCGCCGGATTTCGAAGGCCGAATTTTTCATCGGATTTTCACCAAATTTTTACAGAATATTGTAGCTATCATTGAAATAGCAAAAAAATTTTTGATTCGCACAAATGGCGGGGATTCGCTATGGCCGTACATTGGTCCTATTTTCACCAAATACTGCTTCGAGTAAATAGAACTTATTGGGGAAAAATAAGTCAGGGAGAAATTTGGGCTGTCACGCCCGTTCTTCTTTTTCTTTCATCATTCGAAATATTGAAGAGGCCCCCTTTCTAGCAATTAAGGGCAAAATTGGATCCTAGACGGACGCCTCCACGAAAAAATAATAATAATCGTATCATTTTCCAGGAATCTTCTAGACCTCGAAGTACCGTTCCCGTACGACCTTGAAGGTCGGGAATCGACCCACATTTAAGAAACAACGGTCCATGAAGCCTAAGGCGCACCCCATCATTCTAAACATTTTTTTCTCCCCGGGAAAAAAAAACCTAACAGAAACTCTTTATAATTAATATTTGCACTAGGGAAAGGCAAAAAATTATTTTGTGCAAACTGAAAAAAAAATTGACCAAGTAGCGGAAGAAAACGTGATTCGTGTACAAAAGGGATGATTAATTAGCGTGTCTAAAAATTTCTATAGACTTGTCTATTTTTTAAACGGGAATAGCTTATATTTAAAAAAATCTTCTTAAAAAAGCAGATTTTTAAATTTATAATTCTAGGAATGCTGTGGCGTTCCACCCCGCCAAGGTCACTTTATTACCACGTAACTTCATGCAATCACCGAATTTTTCCCGTTTCCATCAGACCACTTAACAACTAGTGGCTAAAAGTATAGGAATCGAACCTACGATGTATGGGCCACCGCTTTAACTTTCAAGCCTCAATTTTTATTTATTTAAAAGTAAAAAAGTGACAATTTAGCAAAAACTTATTTGCAATTTTTCAAATTAATTTTTGGAAAAAAAAGTATATGAAGTTAGCAAACCGTGAATACTTAGAAAAGTTTTTTAATTCTATTCCCTTCTAATGAGACAAGTGTGCACTCCGATTAATAGTTTCAGAGCAGGAGCTTCGAACGTCACGCAAAGCGAGATTTCTTGAAAATCTAAGGATTAGACTACAATTTAAGTCATATCTCCAAAACGGTTTGTTCTAGAAAAAAATGCATTAGTAATTTACTCTAGGAAATCGCATGATAATTAATTTGTACATCGTGTTTATCTCGCTAGGGTGGTTTTCGAGTTATTTCATGATATCTGTCTAAAATGCCATGTCAAACTATTTTTGGATGGCTAACTCCTAAAATCCCAGGTTAACTCGAAAACTAATCAAGATAGGTAGAAAAAAGTTAAACCGTACCCCCCCCCCTTCATTTTGGGCCTAGTTTCTGAATTTTTGTGTTTGGGAGCGTTCCGCCGCCCCCAAAAAAGTTAATTTTCTATCTCGCTTGGACGTCTCCGGAGATGAAAAAGTTAAACTGCAACCCCCTTAATTTTGAGCGTAGATTACGAACCAATGAACGGTTTTTCGCTTGCGCAAGTGCAGAACGTCCAAAACGCAAATTTCCCTTTAAAATGGCCCAAACTTCCTTAACTTAATATATTTGATAAAACCTCTAAAAACTGAAGTCAGACGGCTATGTGCGTCTAAATATTGTTTTAGAATCATAAAATTAATAATAAAAAAGTGCAATTTGAAAAATTCCTAAAAATGGTGTTGACAGCTACCTTATTTTGACGTCGAACGTGATTCACCTTTCTAGGCGACCTTTGACTTCGAAGACTCAAGAAGTCGTGATTGTTCATAGTAAACTTGGTCCGAAGAAAATAAAAATATAAAAATTTTTCCTTCAGGACATTTTTTTCAGAACAGAAACGGCGATGGATCCGGATGGAGAGGAAAGGTGAAAGACTAGAAATCCTTTTGACTAGGATCTCTCCGTTGTATAAAATGGGTTCTTAGATCGACTTTCACGGGTGGCACGGGGTGCAGATTAGACCCATTCGCGACGGACTAACGATCCCTTCAGGGCCTTTTAACGTCGACACTTGCATAATTTTAAGCGTAACGCCATTAAAACTTCCATTCTCGTATTTCCATTGAGAAGAAAAAAAAAGTTTATGTCTCCTAATGACCTCATCAATGACTTTGTCGTCTTAATTAAAGAAAGAAATCATGCTAAAAAATTCCGAACCAACTGATTTTTAGACTTCTTGAATTTTTTCCTAAATTTTTAATTTCTATGTGAAGGAAAAAAGGAAAGAGCCTTGCTTGATTAAGAACGGTCCATGGGCCGGAAATTCGATTAAAAATCGATATAGAAAGAATGATAAAACTCTTTCACCCATTTCTCTCGGAGCGAGGTGAATCGGAGGAAATTAAGTCGTCTCCCTGAAAAGTCACGTGATCGAAGGAGCCTCCTTTTTTTTGTGCAGGAATTCACTGTTCTCCGATCCCCTTTTGTTCACTTTCTCGTTCATTTCAGGTGAAATAAAAGGAAAAATGGGACCCGTGGGTGTCTTCTGACTTTGACGAGAAACGTGCAAAACGTCGCCTGAAAGAAAAAAAATAGTAGATTAAGACGTTTATAAACGTCCTTAAGAAATCTTTCCTCGAGGTTTCCTTGAAAATTTAATTCCTTGTCGCTTTCTTACTTTATGTACTCCCATAATATGTCCTTCAAATAAAGTAATCCTTCCGATTTCCTTCGTTTTTGCAATGATGACCTTAGGGAGTCTTCGAACGAAGTCGAGGAAAAGTGATCTTTACCGTCAGTTTTTCCGGAATACTCCACGGCCGCCATTTTCCTTTTTTCTAGGTTTATTAATTGATTTTATGTTTTTCTCAGGTACAAAAAAATCTTCCAACTTTCTAAAGAAAAAAAAAATTAATAGATTGAAAAAGTTTGATTCAAAAATCTAAAAGTTTTATTACAGTGGCGAAAGTTCATTTTGGACGTTGAAAAACTGAATATTTATATCTCCATTAGTTCCGGTCTGTTCCAAAATGAGAGTATAATCGGTCCATTTTTAGAAGGTAGACTCCGTGGTTTCATCAGCATAAACGTTCTAGACTCCGAAAAAAAAGCAAGAAATCATCTTCAGGATCTGCTTTCTAACTGATTGGCCGCTGATTTTTAAGCCGGGAACCATTTTTTTAGCCCGAGAAAAAATAATTATCTGAAGGATAGATGACAAGAGAAAGTCGAAGATCGTTCTAATATGTTAAGTGGACGTATGTGGAAGAGTGGCCAATTTTTAAGTTCAATCGATAATTAAGTGCGCTTTAAAGTATCTTCAAGCTTCAATAGGTTCCCGACTGCCTCTGGTTTTGAAACGTCAAAAGTACAGTTCTGAAACAATTTATTGTTTTTCCATCAAAATTTAAATTAAGTACTAATTTAAATCGACAATAAGTCGTTCAAAGGCTTTTTTTTTTTGGGACCAATAAAATTTTACACATTTTACCTCTATCTTTTAGGTTAATTATCTCGTCGAGCGACTGATGACGATTCGATTCGAAAAAGAACCGCCACGTCTAATCATTTTATGAATTCGAATTTAAGTCGAATATTTAGGTTGACCACGTTCAAACTTTATTGGTAACCTCACGTTTGCGCCCTGCGGTTGGGCCTGTTTTTGAGGCGAAAACCGTTAACCCGTCGATATATCGAGTAAACCACTGCTTTTGTTTATTCATGATGATCTTTGATCTTTTCAATTTGATCGTTTTTTTTTGAACCAAAAGATTTTCTCTTTTTATTCGCCTAAAATTTAGTCTCGAACCAATTTCGTTAGCATATCCGGTCCGAAACACTATTTGTATTCATTCCTATTTTAAAGTGGGAAGAGGAGAAAGGGGAATGAAAAATAAGAAAATTCTAAAGATTGTAACTTGGTTTTAATGGTCTAGACACGTCTCACGCATTCGAGATCGACGTGTGAAGATTCGAGACGAAATTGGCAGCCGAGAAAACGCATTTTGATAACCTTCACTAAATTACCTACTCCATAGCTCTCGAGGATTGTAGTTCGTGAAAATCTTTAGTTTGCTTAAAGATAGTTTTTCACAAACCCATTCTACATAGCATTTCTATACCTTCCAACGTTTAAATGAGCCTAATATGGACTCCGTTCTATTAAAGTATCCAGAAGCTATCGTGTACAAAACAATTTGAATTTTGTTTAATTTATTTCGGAAAAACCATATCTCCGAAATTTTTGGTATTAAAAATGCATAAGTCGTTTTGTACAGAAAGTGCATTAATATTAATTTTAAACTTAGATTTTATCTCGTTTGATCCGGTGGTTTTCGAGTTATTTTATGTTAAATTTAATTAAGAGAAAGAAAAAAGTTGACGACTCTTAACTTTGAAAGCCTTCATCATATAAAGCTTATGTGCTAATTACTTTTTGAAAATTTAATTTAAATTCTTTTATATAAGTCGTCAGTTCATGAACAAAAAAATAGATATATCCGCCATTTTTTTGAAATTCAAAAATCGCCCTGGTTAGTTTCTTGTTCACCGACTAAAGAAAATTTGGTGAAATCGGTCGAAAATTGTGGCTGTAAAGTGTTCCGGAAAAAAATGCTACGGCACACAGTGGGGCCAAATTTGAAATTCATGGCCATTCTGAAACTCTCCATTTATGTATTTTTGGATTCTAAACCAGAAAACAGCATTTAAAAATATTTTTAATAGTTTCAAGCGGTTATTTTGAAAATTTTCAAAATTATTGCATTAATCTTAGTATTTCGGGCACTGGATATTGGATTGGGGGTAAAATTAACAACAAACGGTTAAATTTGTTTTAAATGAATAAAAAAATCTACTTAATTTTGGTTTAAATATAATAAAAATCTATCAAATTAATTTTTTCAATTTCCGACTACTTATCACTTTCCGCTTCTGGTGCTTTTAGCAAAGCAATGACTTTTGAACGAATATCCTTCTTTTTTGCTTAAGAAGGGTCCGCAAAGAAGCTAAAATTGGTAGGACGAAAGTATTTATAAACCCTCTTGCCATATCCAAATTAATACCCTGAGTCAAAGATTAAATTTTGGTGAAAGTCGAAATTTTGGTCAAAGTTGTCAACTTAAAAAATTCGCCAAAAAAAGAAAAGCAACTCCGGGCAATTTCTGTCAACGTGGCGTGTTATACAGTTCAATGTTTTAGTTTTGAAAGAATGGTCGAGGAAACCGTGGCAACCGAGAAAATCGCATTTTTAAAAAAAAAGCACTAGGAGACATGGAAATAGCTATAAAATTATATTAGTTACCTGCGAAAAGTGATCCATTGTTAACAAAAATTGTGTTTCGACTTCTCAACATAGACGTCAATTGAATGATACCCGAAATTCAAAAAAACAAGGGCATTACAGTTAATTAAGTAAATAAACAGAAAAGGATCAATGTAGGATTTGCAACAAAAAACACCTGCTGTAGGAGGAAAAAATATAATTTCACATATTTCAATAAAGTTACGTTAGTTAAGGGTTATAGAATCTAATCTGCGTGAATTCATACCATAAATATTTGATTAATTTTCCCCATTTGGCCACGAATTTCCATTTTGGCCCCCACTGTGCGGCAGGACGGCCGGCCGGCACCACAGACAAAGTTGAGATCGGCAAAGATTAACATTCGATTTGATCCTCCGGGGTCTGGAAGACCCTCCCAAAACCCGACGTCGAGGGTATCACAATAACTTCTTTAAGGAAGTTAAAAACAACAATAAAAACATGGATCCACGAACGACGGAAATGGTGGAAAAAATTAAATTATTTTTGTTCTTATCATATTTTGCGATAAACTTCATATTTTTTTGGGATAATTGTTAAAAAACTGGATAAAAACCGCTTTACAGCCTTCTCCTACACCGCTCCACCATACCCACATTGGATGGTTCCAAACTCCAAAACGTTCACTTTAGCGAGGTTATTTATAAAGTAATTTTTTTAAGAAATTCTATTTTAATTATTTGTACTTAATATTTTTTGCACCCACCTCATATTGGTAAGTAATTGAAGAGGCAGACCTTGCTCTGATTACCCAGTCACGACACTTTTCAACACTTAATACAGACAAGAGATAGAACATTTTGGTGTTTCAGAAAAACTTTTTTCATATAGGCCCGAACCTAAATACTCAGTACTATTTTTATGAATTTCCGTCGCCCCAAGCTCCAGACAAGCACTTTGTGGCTAATAATAAAAAAAAAAACTTGGAGAAATTCCTCTCACTTGTGAATTTTTGATACCTATTAAATATCGTGTGCATGTAGAAATTTGAATTATAATAATTACTTTTGATGGATAACCGTTAAACCGTTCACCTTTCACTTATATTTAATTGGCTGTAAAATATCAAGATTCATACCCACTGTTTATTTCTATGGCGTTTCGTTAAAAGTCTTTTTCTCCTCATCGTTTCTTCTACCTAGTTTACTTCCATAAAGAAGTTTTTGTTTTACCCGTTCTGCTATTCATGTTTTAAAAATTTTTGGAACCAGTTTAACGAAAACGTTTTTACCTCAAAAAAGTACTTTTTTGGGATAACTTTCAACATAAAATGAAAATTTTAAGTAAAATACTTGTCATGGAAGGAGAAGAGAGCGATTTAGGACGTTTTTTAAATGAGCCGGCTGAAGAAGGATTTGATGAACCTTGACGAATCGTAAAAGAAAGGAAAAATGTCAGAGAAAATTGCGAATATTTTTTTAACTATACGTACGACAAAGAAAAATCTTATATCCATGAAAAAGCCCAAGGACTAAAATAAAATTGATAATATGTAATACCTAATTATTTTCTTGGCCAAAAGAGGGTACATTTTTGCCAAAAAAAAGATGTACAATGTGATCAAGGTGAAAAAGTAGAAAAAGCGAAAAGGGTCTTAAAAAATCTTTCGAACGAGATATTCCCGTTTTTCCCTATTTTCAGGGTTTTTCCAATCTCATTCGGCCGAGAAAAAAGTATTTCCCGTAAAGGTATAATAAAGTTATAAATAGAAGTTTGATATATTAAATTCTGTTAATTTTCTCTTTTAGATTTATTTCCGGACGATCTGGTTTAAAATAATGAACCTATTTATTCCCTACAAATTACTATGTTCCGTACCGCTTTTTCCATCTTCTCCGGCCCCTTAGTTTTTTTCCCCATTTGATGTAAATAAGCAATTAGCTTCCGGCGGTAAAGTGTTCCAAACCTCGTAGAAATAGGTCAATAGGATTAAATGTCCCATTGTATGTGGGAATCAGGGAGAAAGTTCTCTATATCAAAGTGGAAGATCGCAGAGGAGTTTACAGAAAGGGAAACCACTTTAAAACGTAAATAATGGAAAAACAATGGGACCTTCGTTGCCTAAAAAAAAAAATCTTTTAAAAAGAACAATAAGATTTATCAGGATGTAAAAATAGTTCTGGAAAAAAAATCGCGACCTAGAAATATCATGCGGTGCAACATTCGGGAGTCCAAATTCACTGATCAAAAGACACAGCAGTGGGTTTGCGGAGAAGGGTATCAAAAGAGCTTTTTATCAGTTTTTGTCAAATATCTCGAAAAATAATAGGCTTAGTACAAAAAGTACAAAAAATAATTTAAATTAAATTTCCTACAAAAAGTTATAAATACATAATCATGTTAACGTGAACGGTTTCGGAATTATAGACCATAAAAAATGTTTTTTGTTCTTTTCACATTTGAGATATGATTCTAAAACCACAGTCCTAGCGTGATCAACACTAAGTATAAAATTAATCTTTATGCAATATCCCAAAGGAAATGTTTTATACATTTTTTTTTTTTTTTTAGGGCCAATATTTGAGGAGATATGGTCAAAAATCAAGCGTAGTTTAACTTTTCTGATCTTGTTTTTACTTCTCTAATATTTTCTGGTTTTTCAGTTTTAACTTAATGATTTTCAAGAACAACAAAAATTAAAATAAAAAAAAATCATCGTGATGATGGTCTTATTTTGGTAACTTTCTTCTCCGATAACTTTTTGACAGAATCCTTTCGTCCCGAAAAACAGTAAAAGTTATTATTTTCATACTCTACAGAATAATTAGTTTCTGCTCTCTAAACATGTAGGTTAAGTACTTATTTATAATACGTGAACTTTACACTAAAAATTCAGATAGTTTTTTAAACTTTTTTTTTTTCAAAGGAAACCTTTGATTTGTCAAAAAAGGTAAAAATTAAGTATGCCTTTAGTTAGCCTTAAAGAAATGCCGCGATCCAGAAAGAAAGAAAAAAAAGGTTCAAGAAGACAAATTCGGGTCAGAACCCGTGTGAAACTAGAAAGTCTTGTAAGTACATAAGTGGAATCTTATTCTGGCTTTTTTGGGTTGATTGATCGACTCAGTACTGCCCAGTTTAAATCCTAAAAATTAAATAAAGTATTTACCTCCCTAAAAAAAAAAAGAAAAAAAAATTAAGGCTCTTTTAACTCTTCATTTGGCAAAACACCCGAAAATCCGATGGAAGTTTTTTTGGCCAAAGGAGCTTGGGAAAAACCAAATATCTGATGAAATTGGAAGCTTCAGGCCAAAATATCAAGGAAAACACCCAAAATTCAGGTAAAACGACGTATATTCAATGACTCTTTAACTAACGTCAAAACGAAATTGTGGTCCTTGAGCAAAGATTAATGTTAATTGTTACTTATTTATTTATATTGTTATTATTTATTTATTTATTATATTATGTTAAGGTTAGTGTTGTGATGGTGATGTTACCCCTCTAGTCTAGTCTTTGTTACGTTGTTATATTGAATTTGTACCTGTGACAGTGCTATTTGGCCATTGTTGCCGTAAGCATAAATAAATAATATAAGTATAATTAACCTAGAAAATAGCTGAACAAAAGGGTGTTTTTTTTTTTTTTTTTTTTTTTTTTTTTTTGAGGGGGCGAGAAAAACACCCAAAAAATACATTATCTCGGATTACGGAGCAAGGTAACCCGAAAATCCGGTAAAAATGGGAGTTTGTGGAACAAAGTAGCATGAAGAACACCAAAAACTTTCGGTGAAAATGAAATTTTGATACCATAAAAGCCGGATAAACAATCAAAAATCCGATATAATGAAAGTTTCTTGTCCAAAAGAGCCTAGTAAAATTGAAATTTTTCGTTCTAAAGAACCACTGAACTTTTTAAAATACGAAGAAAAAGTGGAAAATAAACAAAAAATCTGGTAAAAAGGTGTTTTCATGATCAAAAAATCAAGTCAAAATTGTAACTAAACAGCGTAAAATTTGCACAAATCAATTTGGTAAAAATGTCAAGGTCAAAATGCCTGAAAAACTGCTAAAAGCCCCAAAAGCGCCAAAATAGGCCGAAGAAAATCTAGTTGGTGAAGCCTCCTGTCTCGAGCGGGTTATGTTCATTTAAAAACTTCATTTTGTCTTTCGGTGGAGGAGAAAACAGTTTGAGTTATTTCGCACAGAAAACCTCTTAGTTTCGATACTATCAAAGAAATAATCTTTAAAAAACAATGAAGGTTATCTTTCACTAAAAACCTCGTTTCCATAATGAAATCTACTTTTGTTTAATAACCGTGGGAGTATATTTAAAAAATGGATACACATGCAAAAAAAGGGATAGTAAAAATATAATAGTTCTGAAAATGTCAAAATCCTTATAAAAAGCGAGTCATTCCATTTAGCTTCGTCTTGTAAAAATGTCATCACATTCCGGCCTGGACTACTTTTTTTGTGAGCTGAAATAAACGAGGAGCGATTACCGTCGAAACGCTTAGCGATTCTTTTGCTTCTTAAAAGGTTTTATACGTCCAGTGGACGTTTTTTTAAAAATAGCGACGCGGAATGCCAGGGCGACACTCTTCCCATTTCTCTTTCTCGGTGAAGCTACGAAAGGAAGTAAAAATCAAGACCGGATTTTTTACCCTCCTCAAGCGTTATTTCCTCATGGTTAACCTATTCTGGTTATAAATAGTATCTTAGGTTTAAATTATCACTTATCTAATAACACCTTGCAGAAATCTTTTTCTGCCGCTCGAACAGTCGTTTAGAAAATTAATTTTTTTAGCCCTACTTTTTTCCTAAAAATCTTACAATTGGAAGAAAGCTTTCACGCAATTAACGTGAGCTTTACTGGGCACCCTGGGAACCTCGACGTTTCAAGCGGAAATCGGGTTTGAAGAAATACGGCTACCATTCTATTCCAATGTCAGAAAAAAGTAATAGTACTGTAAAATTAGGCAAAAAAGGGCCAACTATTTAATTTTTGGGAGAGGTTTTTGAGCAGGACAACTAACCGTTTTTCGGAGCGGTGGGAGAGGAGGGTGTAAAAACACGGTTTTTAGAAGTTTTTATAATATAAAAACCTATTAGTTTTGCCCAAAATGCATTAATGAAAGTTTGAGAAAAGGGCTTGCCTTGAAACTCTCCTTTCCTTATCCCAAAGGACACCTTTCAAGAAACGTTGGACTGGTACTATGTTTTATGGATAGGGATGCCAAATTCTACCAGTACTATGCCAAATGAGCCAGTACTTCCACAAATGCTACCAGTACTACCAAATGCTTGCAGTACTATGCCAATACTGCCATACTATGCCAAAATGCTACCATGACTATGCCAAATGCTACTAGTATCAACATTACTAGTATCTCTTAGAAAATGAAGCTTGAATTGCCTATATTTTTGTCCATTTTTACAGGATTTTCACATATTTTTCCTGTGTTTCAAGAAACGTTGGGACTAGTACTATTTTTATGGTTAGGGATGCCAAGTGCTACCAGTACTATGCCAATGACCCAGTACTTCCAAATGCTACCAGTACTATGCGAAATGCTTGCAGTACTCAGCCAAAGCTACCAGCCTTGCCAAATGCGCCAGTACTTTGACAAATACTACCAGTACTATGCCAAATGCTGCAGTACTATGCAAAATACTACCAGTACTATGCCAATTGCTACTAGTATACCAAACATTACTAGTACTATCTCAAATCTATCTCAGAAAAATGAAGCTTGAATTGCCTATTTTTGGCCAGTTTTACAGGATTTTCACATATTTTTCCTGTGTTTCAAGAAACGTTGGATTTTAGGGAGTTTTCCTTAATTTTCGTAACTTTTTCTTGGACTTTCTGCCCTTTATCCCCATAGTTTGGCCAACTTGTACAGTCTGCCAACTTACATGGGTTTTTATATAGTCATTTTTCCCTTTTTTTTGTCTGTTTACTGAAAAACATTGGTATTACTGTATTCTCGGATATTCCTATGCGCTTTCCATCAGTTAAAAGGGGAAAACAAATTTTCTTAAGTTTTTCTTGGCCTAGATTGAATGTTTCGTCGTTTTTTAAGTCGAATTTCGGGCGTTTTTTCTATTTTTTTTTTTTGCAAAAAACCATGGTTTCACTGGATTTTTGGAAGTTTTTATGGACTTTGTAAGAGAAAAAAGTTTTTTACTGTATTTTGGACCAAAATTGACATTCTTAGATTAGTAATATGTTAATTAAATTTTGAAATATAATTTTTAGGAGGAAAAATTCCCGATGCAGCGACCATTCATGCCGCGCGAAAGCAGCGGCAGCATGTGCGAGAAATGGGCGAAATGTTCCTGTGCCTGACGAAAACGCTCGGTTTGTCTAACCTGTTATGATTTTTATAAAATTAATTTTTAATTTTCAGTTTTGAGAATGCTCAATCGAGATTAGTCAGAGAAGACGACAACGATGGGAGCGACGGGGAAGAGGAGCGACTCAACATGGCCGTCAATCTGCCAACGAAGATCGAATTAGACGAAAAGCAGTTCGAAGCTGCCCAAGAATTCGGTTTGTTGTTAATTTTAGTAAAATAATAATCTTAAATTTTTTCAGGTTCTGAAGAAAGTGATAAAGGTGAGGAAGAAGAATGGGAACAGCAGCAGATAAGAAAAGGAGTGACTGGAGCCCAAATAGCAGCCGTCCAGCAAGAAACGATGTACTACCAACAATATTTAGGATCGAATTCAATGGAAATGGAGCGAGAGGAAAGCAGAAATTTCAATTTATCATCTAACGGTTTGATCGATCCAAAAACAGTCGTTTCCAAATTAAAAGAGAGGTTCAAAATTTTATTTTCAAAATCAAAAATATTTTTTTTGGTTCTTTTTTTTAACGAGTAATTTCAGGCTTTCTGACTTGAAAGAGTTCATAGGAGACACACGTTGGATCGCGATCGCTCTCTCACCGAAATCGACGAGATGAGACGCGAGTGCTCCGAATTAAAAGGAAACGCGCCAAAACTTGCCGAACGTTTTCGGTTTTACCAAGACTTGCGTGGGTATGTCACTGACTTGGTAGAGTGTCTTGACGAGAAGGTGGGTCTCCTTCATTAACAATTTTGCGAGTCAATTTTAAACATATTCAAACAAGAAATTTCAATTTTATTTAATTCATTTAACTTATTATAATTCTTGTTTGATATGTACGTAGCAGGGGCTGTGCGTTTTCAATCTTCAAATAATCTGCCCCATATTTTCAAAAACTTTGTATTTTAACTTCTTCAAATAAAGGGAAAATAAGCGATCTTTACCGATCTGGTTGTCTGTGGTGTCGTCCAGATTTTAATCTGTTTTTCACCAAATTTTCACCGAATCTTCCTTTTTTAGTTATCTTAAAGAGTTTCTAGAGCTTTTTGTAATGTTTTCAAAAATGGCGGAGATCTCTCGGTTTAAACTTTGGTTTTATTGTGCTCTGGCGCCACTGAATGGATGCCATTGTCTAAAAAAGTTGATTCCTTGAGTGCCTAAGCCCCCTACGTCCTCCACTTTCTGCCAGGATATGCTCAACACCTTATCAACCGAATTTTGGTCATTTTCCCCCTTTTTATGGTCAAGAAAAACCCTTTTATCAGTTTTTGGGGCTTTTTGATCAATTTTCTGACTTAGAAAAAACGGTTGCCCAAGAAAAAACCCCCATTTCTACCCATTATTTTGATGTTTTTACTGGCCAATTGATAATAAATTGAAATTTTTGGGTCAAAAACTCAAAAAAGTTAGGTTGTTATCTTAAAAAAGCGTAGAGTGAGATTTCAAAAATTAACCCTTATATTTTGTAGATATGAAAAATTAAAAATTATGAATTTTAGTTCCAATATTGAAATATTCGTTTATTCCTTTTAGATTATGATTGTTCAAATGTTGGAGAACCGAGTGGAAGCTTTATTTGCTGCTAGAAACGCCGAGTATGTTAACAGGCGAAGGAACGACGTGACCGACCAATCACAAGAGCTAATTCTATCCCTTCACTCGGGAGTAAGAGATTTGGAAGAAAAGAAATTAGTTTCTAAAGATTTTTATAGGAGGAAGGAGTGAAAAGATGAGGCTCAAGTGAGACGAATAGCTGAGCGAGAAGGACGAAGGATCCGTAGGCAAAGAGCGAGAGAGTTGAAAGGAATTGTGACCCATATTGAAGGAATGTCGAGTGATGAAGAAATCACAGAAACAGAAATCGTAACCGCCAGGACTCAAAGAGGTTTTACATTTTAAAAATAAAAACATTATACCATCTTAAATTTTCAGAAACAATTGAAAAAGATGCCAAACAAGTTTTGAAGATACTCTTCATGACTTCTCGACTATCGAATGCATTCTGGAAAGGTTTGAAAAGTGGCGGAAACATGACAGGATGCATACACTGAGGCTTCGTGAGCCTCTGTATACCTAAACTCCTCGGACCTTTTATTAGACTTCAGTTACTATTTTGGAACCCTTTTACTCAAGTAAAAATTATTTTTTTGGCTTTGAATTTTAATGTTTTGTTTTAGGGAAATAATGATTTGGAAAAATCTTCATGGTGTAACAGCGTTGTTTTATATGGTCTTATTCTTCGGAGACTGAAGAATCTCTCAAAAATGATCCAGATGTCAACTACTCCCGAGGATTGTGGAAAAAATCATTTTACCCAAACTCACCCGTAAGATAAATTAAAGTACCTAAAAAAAACTATACTACCTAAAGTACCTAAAACAAGTACTCCCGAGGATTGTGGAAAAAATCATTTTACCCAAACTCACCATAAGATTAAATTAAAGTACCTAAAAAAAACTACTACCTAAAGTACCTAAAAAAGTACTCCCGAGGATTGTGGAAAAAATCATTTTATCCAAACTCACGCGTAAGATTTAATTAAAGTTCCTAAAAACCTACTACCTAAGTACTTGTTTGAAGAGCTTCCAACGAAAACTTCCTTAAAGAGATGTATCTATATAGGAGGGGGAAGTAAAACGTAGGGGGAAGTTAGGAGGGGAGTATAACGGAGTAGTACTCGTATATGGGAGGGGGAAGTATAAGTGAGGGGAAGTATATGGGAGGGGGAAGTTTAAGTGAGGGGTAGTATAACAGGGGGAAGTATAAGGGAACGAAAGTATAACGGAAGGGGATGTACTTATAAGGGAGGGAAAGTATAAAGGAGAATTTTCCTTTATTATTTATTTTTTTATTTTCGAAAAATTTTCTAAGTT
>JACGAQ010003990.1:0-21337 GCA_014119065.1 Orius insidiosus | reverse complement strand
CCCTAGATTCCCTTTTTAATGCTTTCCAAACAGGCCATTATAAACAAACTCCGGATCATAGGATTCTGATGCAGTTTTAAATTTTTCAATAAAATTTTCAGCAGCTGCAGAGTCTGCTGAAGCTTCTCACCAGCCAAATCTAACTCGCGTACACCATGCCTGAATTTAAAATTCCTTAGCCAGCCGTTACTAGCCTTAAAAGATGAATAACCAAGCTTTTCTGCTAAGATTTTGGCTTTTTCACAAAGGATTGGACCTGAAATCGGATTTCCCATAGAACGTTGCTGCAAAAACCATTTAAACACGGCATCTTCCAAATTTTTGTTGGTTGCTGTCTTCATTGTTTTCCTGGAGGAACTTCCATCTTCATTTTCAAGCACCGAAACAAAGTTTAAAAGTGTTGACTTACTGTTTTTAATGTCAGAAATTGTTGCTTGTCCAACACCATAAATCTCAGACAACTTCTTACCCGTTACCTTTATCGAGTTGCTCTATAATTTTCAGTTTGTCCGCTAACGATAGCACAACACGTTTTCTTTTCGAAGCCATGGTATAAAAACAATACAGTATTGTACACGCACAAACAAAAGTAAGCCGTAGCGAAAGAGTAGCGTCCTCGAGCAAGGTCAATAATAACACACTGGCTAATCAAAACAAACAATGACAGGTGCGCCGTGACTGCAATGCGCCGGAACTTGTCTTAACTTGCCGTTGTGCCTACACACGCGGGGGTAAGTCAGTGTAGGCACAACGGCAAGTTAAGACAAGTCAAGTCAAGACTTGACGCGCTAACACAGGCTTCGCGGGGGGAAGAATAATAGCGCACTTAGACTTTTTTTGGACAATTTTTTGTGATTCGGATAATCGGCGATTCGGATAGTCGGAGTTCGGATAATTGGAGTTCAATATTTTTGTAAATTTAGGAAGTTAAAATTATCTGTAATAAAATCGAAAAAATAGTTTTCTATATAGAAATCGATTAAGTAATTTCACAGTCACATGTTTATTTTATTTTTAAGGTTTTTATTGTTTTTATTCAGAGCTCGGACCATGTTGAGTCAAATTTTTCTAATTTTTCTAATTTTCAATTGTTTAAACTTTTTTAATGCTTTAACTTCTTAATCATAACTTTTAAGGTAAATTCATTCAATTTTTAATATTTTTAATAATAATTTGTTGTTCGTTAGATCCTGATGATAAAAAATAAAATTTTCGAAAGCTTGATCAATAAGTAAAATTTGCATCGTTTATGACCATTTTCCAAAATACATCTTGAGAGAAAAAAATTAATGTTTTGGAAGCGTTGCATTTGGTAAACAAAGCTTGGGGGGAGGTCAGCGCTGAAACGATTAGAAATTGTTTCAGGCATGGCGGTTTTATGGATCTTGGAGAAGAAAAAGCCCCAATCGAGAAAACCATTAGGCATCGACGAGGAAGGGTTTGAAATTGGTGCAAGTCGATGATGAGCTCGAAACTGACGAAAAAACCACAGAAGACGCAATTTGTGAGGAAATAACATCAAGTAAGGACGAAAAAGAAAATCGCGAAGACGACGACGAAGATGAGCAAGACCCTCCAAGAAGATCGCCACCCAGTGTGGAGGCGTTGTCCCTGTAGTCTTTGTATGCCTTGTAAGTTGGGTTTAAGTTTTTGTATTAGTCCTTACTTACATTTCTCTTTTCGACGGTGAGCGGACAATACCTCCTATCTGCCAAAAAACAAATTTTACAGGAGAAGAAAAAAAACGTTTGTAATATGGATCTTTATATTCTTAAGTTTTTTTTTAAGCATTTACTAATATTAAATCAATTTGCTTCATATGCCAGCAAAATATATCATTTTATATTTGTTAAAAAATAATTTTATTGCAGTTAGAATTTTCTTCCACCAACTTACCTTCAGATAGGAGGTTTTTGAATTAAAAGGTATAGGGTGACGGCTCCTATTATCGACTGTCTCCTATTATTGACAGTTGCACTTTCATTTCAAAAAATAAGCGTTTGGCGCCACCTAGAAATTCAAACTCGGCGCCAATTAAATAGTAATCTAATCCGCCACTGTTTCCCGCTAAAATCAAGTCACCCATGGATTGTGATAACGGCTTGAGATAAGGATTTCCCTCGTCAGTTCAGATGCTGTGCGTTTTCTAAGTGTTTTTGCTAAGGAGGTGAGTGTCTATTTTTTCGTTTACCAGTCTCCAGTCTATGTTTTTTGAGTCTCATTGTTTGTAATACAGTTGATAGTGTTTCTTAGAAGCTATGCAACTGTTTCTTTCACCTATGTGGAGTTGAAATGGCATTTTACGGGTGTCAATAGGGGTTTGAAAAAAGTAGGTTTTCCCTATTATCGACAGTGTGTCAATAATTGGAAATTGTATGAAATCTTCATTTGATGGCTTATCCAAACTGAATTTTCATTTGAAACCGAATGGTATCGTTTTTTTTTCAAAATAATTGGGGGATCCTATTTCTGACAGGGGGTGTCAATAATAGGTGACAGTAGGTGTCCAGTTATTGACACTCCCCATTTATAGGTGGACTAAACTGAAAGAGCATGATTCAATTGCATTGGAATCGTTTACCCTTACAGGCTGACAAAATGGCTTACCTCAGCACCGTCTACGCAAGAAAAAATCAAATACGCCCAAAGGAAAGAAGCCCCCGAAGTCTTCTATCCCGAGAAAACAATATGAGGAGAGTGAAATGATGGCAGCAATCGATGCTGTTAAGAATGGTATGCCAGTGGGCAACAGCTGCGAGAACTCATGGTGTCCCGCGGATTACACTGATGTATAAAGGCTCTGGTAAGTCACCTATTCAGAAAAACCCTGGTCCCAGTACTGTTTTGACGAAAGAGGAAGAAGGATACCTAGTTCTTTGGATCAACAACATGGCAAAGCGTGGATTCCCAGTCACCAGTCGACAGCTGCAAGATAGTGTCCAGAAATTATACAAAACTTGAAAAGAGAATCTCGATTTCAGAACGACCGACCTGGAAAAAAGTGGCTTTTCGGTTTCTTGAAGCGGAACCCCAGCATTTCAAATAGAGTCTCAGAGAATTTAACGTTCAGCAGGGCCTCTGTTACGAAAGAACAGATAGGATCTTGGTTCAGACGTACTGAGAACTACTTAAAAGAGAATAATTTCTAAGTTTTTTGTGATATTTTTGTGCCTAATATTCACAAGGTTCCTAGGTATTGCTTATGTGTTAATTCAACTAGGTACATTCCTCATTATAGCCAAAATGCCTTTCACTGTCAGTTACTAAAAAAATATATTTTATGCTTACTTGTTCGTTAAAAACTGTTCATAACTGATTCCTATCCTAGTCTAAATCTGATTTTCACCTGTCAATAACTGGTTCATTTCCTGTCGATAATTGGATTTTACCTGTCAATAACAGAGTTGGCAAAATCGTACTTCCAGTACAAAGTAAAGTACAAGTAAAGTAATTAAAAAAATATGGCAAGTACAAGTACAGTTCTTGTACTTGTACTTGCCATATTTTTTTAAAAGTAGTCCATGTACTTGTACTTGCAAGCACATCCAAGTCCATGTACTTGTACTTGTTCTGATAGTTATAAGAAAAGTACAATTATTGTAATTGTACTTGAAATCTAAAACAAAAAACAAGTACTTAATTGTACTTAGTACTTGTACTTAGTAAATATGGTGCAATGACATATCATCCCTTGTGTTGTCTTGTTGTCCCTTAAGTTATTTTTTATGTTATTTTTCCCCGAACTGTACTTGTTGCACTTAAAGTACAAGTACTAATTACAAGTAATGTACTTACAAGTTGAGAAAGACAAGTACAAGCCCAAGTACTTGAGATTGGTAGAGAACTGACGAATACAAGTACAAGTAGTTGTAATTGTTCTAAAATAAAATAATTACAAGTACTAGTACTTGTAATTGTACTTGACAATTACTTTAGTTGTACTTAAACGTTAAAAAACTCTCAATCAACTTCATCTTTCATTTATTGATGCTTCTTAAGTGATATTTTCTAAAAACTTAGAAGTACTTGAAGCAAGTACTTGTGTACGAATGTACTTAAGTACTTCCAACTCTGGTCAAAACTGGTGAAAAAACTCGACTTCAAAATTTGGCTTAAAAACACCTAAAGTCTACTTTTTTTAATACACTTTTAGGCTGAATATTTCTAGAGGAGCAGGCGCGTTTAAAAAACAAAGAAAGAAAAGGATTGAATGAAAAATAAGGAAGTTACAGCCAAATTGCCTAAAAAAATTTCTTACTGTGTCGATAGGTGCTGTCACCCTACAGGATTTTAAAAGTATGGATGGGAAATTAAATTACTTCACATCAAGGTAACTTCTTAATATAATTTAGAAAAACAGTATAAATAAAGTTAAATATTACAATTTTTTTGTTAAAATGGTATGAACTTTCAAAACTACATTATTTTCTTTGGTAAATCATAAAAAAATGGCAATCGTTAGGTAAAACAGCCTTTAATTGTTGTAAATGCGTGAACTTCGTGATGTTATAAGTAACTGCGTGCTATTCAAAGGGGGATAGGGTAAACGCTGGGGTGGTTGACCCTTTTTGGTCGTTGTCCCCCTTTATATTTTCGATTCTTGTGGGAAATTTCTAACATTACTGATTGTGTTGGATAGCCTGTCTAAAGCCGGGGAGTATTCCCTTGGAGTGGGGAGAAAAAAATGCGGTTTGAGTGATTTAGTTCAGTGAAGCTTCGTTAGTTGCCAAGCCAAGGTGAATGACTCTTTTCGTCCTGCCGAATCACTCAAGGTAAGCCCTTCGAACTGTTCGTTTTTTTTATGTACTAACTAAAGTTTTACTCTTCCTAAAAGTTTTTATTCGTCCTAGTTAATTATTGGATTATAATCATAAAAATATCAATTTTTTTTTTTTTTTTTTGGTTGTTGTAGGGTGACTATTCAGACGTAATTCTGAAAAATCTGAATAGTTACCCTACAACAACCAAAATAAAGATACACAGACGACCCCAACCCCAAAAAATAAAAATATCAAGTTATACTCATTTTACTTATTTTAAAATAATATTTTTAGGGGGTCAACGACCACATTCAAATACATCGTTTTTTAGTTGTTGACCCGGGGGGTCCACGACTACTTCATGCGTTTGTGGCAGTGGTTGACCCCACGCTTGAGTTTTGTCAAAGCACATTTTTTTTTTTTTTTTTTATCGGTTTTGTTGTTTTAATTTATTAGTTCTTTGTTTTGTTTTTTTCTAGATGTCCCGTAGGATCTTAAGAAATTACGAGTCCGAAGTCCTTGAGGCTGCCATAGAAGAGGTGCGGAATAACACGTTATCGCGAAAAGCTGCGGCGAAAAAGTATAAAATCCCAAAGTCGACGTTATTGTTCAGATTGAGCGAAAAATTTAAAAAGTCCTGACCCGTTCTTAACGGCAGAAGAGAAAGCTTATTGGTTGAATGGATTATCATGAGCATGAAGAAAGGTTTTCCGCAAAGAAGACTGGACCTCGCCGAAAGCGCAAAAAAATAATCAAACAATCCAAGCGAAAAACGCCTTTTAAAGATGATATGCCGGGTCGTGATTGGATGAAAAGATTCTTAAAACGACACCCTGAGATCGTTAAAAGAACGCCAGAAGCAGTAACAAGCGCTTCGGCTAACGTTTCTAAATGCGACGTCGAGAACTGGTTTAGAAATATTGAAACAAATTTAATGGAGGAATACAAATTCGACATCAAAAACTTTCCGTCCTCTAGAATTTTCAACGCCGATGAATCTGGTTTTCCGTTAAATCCTGAACGTGGCTCCGTCTTGGCTCTTAAAGGATATAAAAATATTTTAGAGGTGGATCGAGGCCCGGCTAAAGATACTACAACTGTATTATTTGCATTTTCAGCAGCAGGGGAGTTGTTCCACCGACGATAATTTTTCCTTACAAGAAAAACATCCCACTGGAAGTGGGAAAATCTGTTCCCAAGGAGTGGGGCTGGGTCATAGCGAATCCGGTTGGATGACTGGTAAAGCATTTTATGAGTACATCGCGAACATCTTCCACGTATTTTTGATTCAAAATAGCATCGAAAAGCCAGTAATTTTATTCGTCAATGGGCACAAAAGCCATATGACACTTCATCTGTCGAAGCTCTGCGAAGACCTAGGAATCATTCTCATCGCGTTTTTTTTACGCGTTTTACGTTTTATTTTTGATAGGTTAAAAAAAGTATTTTCGACAAAAATGTCAGATAGGAGGTATTGTTCGCTCACCGTCGTTTTGTTACAATAAAACCATGAGATATTATCTGACTGGCGATCTCTTCCCACAGTTTGCTTATTGTAGTTTTTTTGTCGTCGAATTTGCTCTGATACTTTCCGACTAATTCGATTAACTTGTTCTATACTTCATCACACAACGAAAACACCGAAGGATATTGCTTACGGGAGAGTTTCGGATATATTGTAGTTCTCCCTTTAACTCACTAGAGTGCGCGGTGGTCCACAAATCGGTGTTCAACAAAAATATTATGCTCATTTTTCTTTTTCGATGGGGGCTCCGTGACCTCGAAGTTTCCCCACCCCTTCGAAGGATTAAGAGGAGAAGTAGCAAAAAGGTGTTTACATATTTTGTCTAAATACTTTTAACGTTTCGATTGTACCATCCATTTTTCCACTCTGCGGTATTCCACGAAATAAAAATATGAGTAACATTATCAAAAAATTTAGTTATATTATTTGTTTATTTATAATTAAAATAAATTATAACTATGTACATATAAGTAATTTATAATCAAAATAGAAATTATAAATATAAGTAATTATAATTTTTAAAAAAGATACTTCTGTTCCAACCACCACTAAAATTGTGAAAAGTAGTGCACTCTGTGGAGTGCGTGGTCGCACAGAAAAAGTTCCATCGATGCAGAGTATCTTATGTTGCTCCTTAAAAACTGAAATCTTTGAACAGTTCTACTTGAGTAGAACAGAAGGGATGTGCTCCAATTGACAGTCCATGTAGTTTGGATCATGGGCCCTGTCTCATCCCAAACGACATTCCTTGGCGGTGTTGACAGGAAGGCTCCACAATCCGCTAAAGTATTCGGCACTGGAGGATAGCTCCGCCTCCTAGCTTCAGCCATACTCCTTGGTGCTCTGGTAAACTGAACGGCTGTTGTCGGGTCGTGACTGGGAGAGAAAGTTATTAGCTTTAATAAGAAAGTGGTTATGCACTGCTTTAACTCCCTCATCACTTGGTTGATAATATCTCCTATTGGAGTTCCCACTTTTTGTCGCATCTATTGTACAGGGGTTGTTTTCCGTTTTAAAAAGTCTAACCCGAACATATAATTATTCTTGACTAGTCAACTAGTCAACACTGTCGTACTACGTTGCAACAATTGTTGCATTTGCTTCCCTTGGATTCTTATGATGTTCACCTCAGACTCAGTCGGATGAACATGGTTGTGGGTTGTTGATGAAACGACATTTTCACCATCACAACCATCCTCCCAAGGCAATGAAGATCTGAATACCTTGTGCAACGGTAGTATCTGCAATATAAGAACACATGTTATCTGAGTTGAAAACAACTTTTTAAACTTTTAAACCGAGTCTACTACTTTAAACTATTCAAATAAGCAAAAGGAACAATGGCGAGAGACCAAAGAGTTTGACCCGTGCAATACTCCACCATCACTCCCTTTTCCAGATAGTCAACTGTAAACATAAGATGTTTACCTTCTACCAGATGACTCCTATTCAGGACGTACAAGTGTCCATCTCCTTTATACAGTCAGGTTTCTCCTTTTACTGTCATGATAGTTTCAACTTGCCTTGAGAGAAGAGAGAGAAAAAAATTATTAGTAAATATTATTTGTATAGGGTGTATTGACTTATCAGACGTTATGTTATACAAGTATTATTTACATAATTAATTATTTATTCAACTTCGTAGTTGTGATAAGGCAAAAAGATAAAAAATAACGTCCGATTTGACTATTCATCGGACCATTTTAGACAAGTTTAAAAAAGGTCGAATTTTAGAGATATAACCTCATTTTAATTTTAATTTTATAATTTTTAAAGTCGTCTAAAATGGCAGATGAATAATAACTATTTTTAGACGATTCAAATCAAATCAAATCAATCAAATATTTTTTATTGTTAAGAACCTAAAAAGGTATACAATCGCACTAGAAGCAAAGAAGAGGGGGGAAAAGAACACAAAAAAGAGGGGACAAATAGGTGCTTAACTTGTACATAGGTTACATCCAAGAAACTCCTCCATGGAGTAAAATGCATGTTTTAACAATAAATGCTTAATGCTGCGTTTAAATTCATCTAAGTTTAACAATTTTAAGTCTCCAGGAATATGATTATACAATTTAATTGACCAATAATTTAAACCATTTTGATTAATTTTGAGCCTAATAGATGGCGTTACAAATTTATTTTTATTTCGTGTGCAATAGTTGTGAACGTCGCTATACTTCAAAAGACCCGCCCGGGACTCATGAACATAAATTAGGCATTCCTTAATATAAAGACAAGGCACTGTCAAAACATTATGACTTTTGAATAAGATCTACAGTCATCACGGAACCCTAGACCACCGATCACCCTTATTGCTCTTCTTTGGGCACCAAAAATTAGTCCAGCCGCAGGTGAATGGCCCCATAGAATGATCCCATAATTTAGACAGATTGGATGAGTGCATGAAAAGCAACAGGACTCCTCAGAAACCTCCCCCCTCAACCTCCTAAGTAGATAGGTAAACTTCGCTATGACCTTACATACATTTTCCGCATGAGAAGTCCATCGTAAGTGCGGATCTATGAACACACCCAGCATCCTTATGGACGAAGAGAAGTTAGATGTATCGATTTTTTTAAGAGTATGTACTATTTCCTGAGTTTTTTCCAAATTTAGACCAAGTCTGTTTGCAGCAAAGTAATCCGATATTGTTCCAGTGAATTTTCTCGATTGTTGTAAAACACTTTCAATTCAGGCCTGTAAAGGTACAGGTAGTGTCATCCGCAAACAAAAACAAATCAACATTTGGGAAAAAATTCTTAATATCATTTATGTAAATATGAAGAGAAGGTCCGAGCACTGAACCCTGAGGGACTCCTACCGAAATAGTTCTTTCATTCGAACGAGAATTTAGGTTACTGACGATTTGACGCCTGTTGTCTAAGTAGGAAGCCATCATCGCTAATGCTTCCAATTTAAAATTGTATTTCCTAACTTTTTTATCAGTAGTGCATGATCAACACAGTCAAATGCCTTAGACAAATCGAAGAATGTGGACACCGAAACTTTTTTGTGTTCAAAGGTCTCAACTATGTTTTCAACATAACATATGGCATCAATGGTGTTTCTTTGTTGACGAACCCATACTGCCGCTCACAAAACAGTCGGTTTTTTTCAAAATAGTTCATAATCTGTACCTTAATAATTTCTCAAATATCTTAGACATTATCGGAAGTAGAGAAATGGGCCTATAATTAGCAGGAGAGTCAGGATCACCTTTCTTGTGTAGAGGTATCACCGTTGCAAACTTCAAGCATCTGGAAAAACCGAGCTCTGCAAACTTAGGTTAATCAAGAACATCAGAGGATAAGCAATAAGATCTGCAATACTTTTAATTATACGAGAATTTAGACCGTAGACATCACAACTCCCTGAATTATTCAAAGAAAGGATAGTTTTTGTACCTCAGAGGTACAGACTGACAAAAATTTAAAAGTACAGTTTACATCAAGGTTAGGAGTAAAATTCAAAGGATCGAAATCATTAACTCTGAGCCCCTGGAGAATTTGGAATGGGACTTCTGAGAAGTATTGATTGAAGAGGTCGACATTAACCTTTCTTGGTGTGTTCACATTCTTAATAGAGTGATTTACAATTTTCCACAAATCTCTGCTAGGATTTTCAGAATCTCGGACTAAACTGTCATTGTACCGGATTTTTTCCTGTCGTAGAAGCTTTCTGTAGTGGCTTCTAGCTTCATTTCTTTGAATTCTTAAACTCTCACTGCAGGAACTTAGGCCAATTTCATTATAACAACGTTCATTCAAGCTCTGTATCTACTCTTAGCTAAACTTAGCTCAGAGTTAAACCACGGCTTCTTCATAGTATTTCCAGTTGTTATTCTTTCTTTTTTTCCGGAGCAATTGAATTTAGGCTAAGAATGATTTGATCAATAAATTTTTGCCATTTAGTGTTTACAGTAAGAAATGAAGAGCTAATAAAATCAAAATTTAAGGTGAGAATCGAGTTTCGAAGAAGATTTAAGGTATGATCCGTTATATTCCGATACATTTTGAAAGTAGGATCCGAGGTAGTGCGCATTAAGCCAAAAGAAACAAATTAAGGCTTGTGGTCAGAGAGTCCTGGTCTACACTAGACACAGAGAAATCTGAGTCTTTCCAATTAACAAAAATGTTATCTAAGCAGTTTAAACCCCCTGGTACTATCAAGGAACAGCGGATAGAAGCTAAAAGATCTAAAAAGGTCCCTAACAATAATATTTTTATTATCTGCATCATCAAAGAAATGAACATTAAAATCACCTGCAATCATAACTCTTTTTTTTTTATACCAGTTGGAGTACATGGTTCATTCGTTCCAGAAAAGCCTTAAAAGTCTCTGTTTTGACACTTGGGGGCCGATAGACACCAATAACATACAGTGGAGAATCATTTGAGACACCAATTTTAGCTGCTGAGACTTCAAAGACCTCCACAATCGAGCATTCTAAGATTTGAGTAAATTCAGAACAATTTTAGTGATTCTCTACATAGGATTAACGAGCCTCCATAGTGGTTGGGTCTGCAAAAGGAAGACAAGCTTAAAACCTCCCCACCAGTATGTGAAAAGTGTCTTGACCTGTGAGCCAGTGCTCCGTGATGACCAGCACATCAATTCTTTTTGTATGATATTAATGAAAGCTTCAAGAATATCAAATTTAGCAACAAAGAGCGAACGTTATATAACATTAATGTAAAATCACAGACTTTAGACTTATCTTTGGGAATTATCACAGACATTGAAATTATTATCACATATAACCTTCCTTTGTTACAAAACTTCCATTATCACAGCTTACTTGTATAGAGCGGAGAGATTCAACAGAAGAAAGTCCAACTGAAGTCGAATGTTTTAAGTTTCAGCCGAGTCGGCTGACGGCGATATAAAAAACGCCTAACAATCACATTCCTAGGCCAAAAATCTGCATTCATCAGAGATGATTCTAAGTCCCGATCAATTATACACCTGAAACTCTCAAAAAAACCTTTACTTTCAAGTGATGCACACTGGATGTCACCGACGATGGGGATTTTGTCCTTGATATCCACGATGGAGTCCGACGAGGTTCCTTCTTCAGTTTCCCAATAAAAAGAAAGGACTTGCGTGGCCCAGCTTCCAGGGACGAAAGATCAGGTCCTTTCCCAATGATAACAGGATTCCTTTTACCTTTCTTCTTGACAGCAACACTCCAAGCATTGGATACGATTTCAGGATCATCAGCACCAACCCTATGCGAAGATATAGGCACCTTGGAGGTTGACTCTTCACCCAGTCCGGGCAACGATCATCAAAGACGCTATCAGTAATCCGAGGCACATACCGACGGCGACCTCTATTAATACAATCAGCAGTGGACTCATCTAAGAGTGATTCTGAAGTATCAATCGAATTACAGTTCAGACCTGACTCAAGTGTTTTGGAGTCTGTGTTCTCAACATTATCTTGTGTTGTTTTTGTTGACGTTAGGTTCGTGCCGAGGCTTGCCAACATTACGCGACGAAATATCCTGAATTACCGAGCGATCCTGATGTAAATATTTCAATTTCATATTTTCTTCTCTTTTTCCAAGAACTCTCTAAATTAAGAATTCGTTGTTTAAAGAAGCATTTTCATTTTCCAAACTCTGAACTTCGAATCGTGGGATTTGGATAAGAGTGTAAACATAACCAAAACCCACGTCCGATACTTATTTGGCCTAAAGCAAGTTTCTCATCGAAATACCTTTTCATCATCTGAAGCATTTAGGAAGTCATGCTGTTTAATCATGGTCATGATGTGATCATTGGCCTGCGACAGTTCATCAAAGTTATCCGGGATGCCGAGCACGTGACTCGTACCAGTACAACAAGTGGTTTTCATTATCAAACACGAGATTTTTCGATTTCGCACATTCTAAGTGGTAACACCGATCACAATAACACATGATACAAAGTTTTTACTCATTTGACCGTTACAAACGACACAAATAAACGATTTTTTTGGAAGCCCGTCTTTATAGGAGGGGAGCGATTCATCTTGATCTTCCATTTTTCCGCCGTCTTAGCGACGTCATTTATTCCAGGTTTACCAACTAAACGCTAGAAAATGAATAATAATCTACTGGCGGTAGCAACGGCTTGAGAAGAGGGTTTTCATTTTAGTCATCGTTTTAGTTAGTCACGGCATTGATCCCAGTGTTACCAACTAAAATGACGTCATAATTGAATAAAAGAAACTCCAAGAAATGAAACCGCTGCCACCAATTGCCGTTTTTTCACTTTAAATATTCCAACTTAGACGAGGGTTTTCAATTTTTTCCATCGTCTTAGCGACGTCATTTATCCCAGGTTTACCAACTAAACGCTAGAAAAGTGGATATAAAATCTATTGGCGGCAGCGACATCATTGAGACGAGGATTTTCATTTTTGTCATCATCTTTGTTAGCGACGTCATTGATCCCAGTGTTACCAACTAAACGCTGAAAAACTCTGTCGCTTCCACCAATAGATTTTTATATATTTTTTTACCGTTTAGTTGGTAACAATGGGACAAGTGACGTCGTTGAGCGACGTCATTTATTCCAGGTTGCCAACTAAACGCTAGGAAAATGTGAAGTCGATCGGTATACAACTTTGATCATGATTCACCATGCACTGCAGCATTATGATTCACCATGCACCATGCACTGCATTTGCGTACGGGTCTCGTTGTCTTCGCATTTCCGGACGAGGTTGGTACGATTGCCGAGGCTCAGGTTGCTACATCGTTCGCCTTCGACCATCGTATCGCAAATGTAGCATGATAGCTCGATCCTGCTCGACTTGGCGCCTATCGTCTTATGCGGCGTATCGCTAAATTCACCTGCAAAAAAGCGAGAAACAATGTCCATCGATCATTTTCTTGATAATGCTCACCGATGACGGCTTCGACGCTGTTGAAAAATATCAAAGTTATACAAGTTTCGATCAAGATTTCACTTGAAAACATTTTTTGTTTTCGATGACTGATTCGAAGGGAGGTTTCATCTCTGCGTGGTGCGCATGCGCCGTCTCCATCGATCTCCGGCACATTTCGCGACCTGCCCTCCTTAAACGACGCCTTTCGACCCCTTTTCTTCCTCGCCGATTCACCAAATGTCCAAATCCCATCCAAAATGGGATTTTCAAAAAAAATTGAAATATTTATTCATGATTTTTTTTCCTTCTTCGTTGTCGTGATGACTTAAGTGATGGATAAAAATCTATTGGTGGCAGCGACAGTTTTTCAGCGTTTAGTTGGTACACACTGGGATCAATGACGTCGCTAATGACAAAAATGAAAAGTCTCAAGTCACTGATGTCGCTGCCGCCAATTTTTATCCACTTTTCTAGCGTTTAGTTGGTATCTGGGACAAGTGAAGTCGTTAAAAGCGACAAAAATTGAAACCATCGTCTAATTGGAATATTTCAAGTGTACGACAATTGGCGGCAGCGGTTTCATTTCTAGGAGTTTCATTTATCCAATTATGACGACATTTTAGTTGGTAAACCTGGGATAATGACGTCGCTAAGACGATGGAAAAAATTGAAAACCCTCGTCTAAATTGGAATATTTCATTTGAAAAAACGTCAATTGGTGGCAGCGGTTTCATTTCTAGGAGTTTCTTTTATTCGATTATGACGTCATTTTAGTTGGTAACACTGGGATCAATGCCATGGCTTACTAAGACGATGACAAAAATGAAAACTCTCTTCTCAAGCCATTAGGCACTCCTACTGCCAGTAGATTATTATTCATTTTTCAAGCGTTTAGTTGGTAAACCTGAAATAAATGACGACGCTAAGACGACGGAACAAATTGAAAACCCTCGTCCAAATTGAAATATTTCAAGTGAAAGAACGACAATTGGCGGCAGCGGTTTCATTTCTAGGAGTTTCATTTATCCAATTATGACGTCATTTTAGTTGGTAACACTGGGATCAATGCCATGGCTTACTAAGACGATGACAAAAATGAAAACTCTCTTCTCAAGCCATTAGGCACTCCTACTGCCAGTAGATTATTATTCATTTTTCAAGCGTTTAGTTGGTAAACCTGAAATAAATGACGACGCTAAGACGACGGAACAAATTGAAAACCCTCGTCCAAATTGAAATATTTCAAGTGAAAGAACGATTGGCGGCAGCGGTTTCATTTCTAGGAGTTTCATTTATCCAATTATGACGTCATTTTAGTTGGTAACACTGGGATCAATGCCATGGCTTACTAAGACGATGACAAAAATGAAAACTCTCTTCTCAAGCCATTAGGCACTCCTACTGCCAGTAGATTATTATTCATTTTTCAAGCGTTTAGTTGGTAAACCTGAAATAAATGACGACGCTAAGACGACGGAACAAATTGAAAACCCTCGTCTAAATTGAAATATTTCAAGTGAAGAACGACAATTGGCGGCAGCGGTTTCATTTCTAGGAGTTTCATTTATCCAATTATGACGTCATTTAGTTGGTAACACTGGGATCAATGACGTCGCTAACAAAGACGATGACAAAAATGAAAATGCCCCGTCTCAAGTCGTAATGTCGCTGCCGCCAATACATTTTTATCAATTTTTCTAGCGTTTAGTTGGTAACTGGGGCAAGTGACATCGTTCAAAGACGATAAAAATTGAAAACCCTCGTCTAAAGCCATTGGCGCTGCGGTCACCAGAAGATTATATTCATTTTTCTAGCGTTTAGTTGGTAAACCTGGAATAAATGACGTCGCTAAGACGGCTGAAAAATGGAATAAACCATCGTCTAAAACCACTGGTTTCGCTTCCAAACAATATTTTTATCAATTTTCCTAGCGTTTAGTTGGTAAACCTGGGATAAACGACGTCGCTAAGACGACGGAACAAATTGAAAACCCTCGTCTAAATTGAAGTATTTCAAGTGAAAGAACGACAATTGGCGGCAGCGGTTTCATTTATCCAATTATGACGTCATTTTAGTTGGTAACAATGGTACCAATGACGTCGCTAACAAAGACGATGAAAAAAATGAAAATGCCTCGTCTCAAGTCATGATGTCGCTGCCGCCAATACATTTTTATCAATTTTTCTAGCGTTTAGTTGGTAACACTGGGACAAGTGACATCGTTCAAAGACGATAAAAATTGAAAACCCTCGTCCAAAGCCATTGGCGCTACGGTCACCAGAAGAATATTATCAATTTTTCTAGCGTTAGTTGGTAATTCTGGAATAAATGACGTCGCTAAGACGGCAGAAAAATGGAAAAAACCATCGTCTAAAGCCCACTGGTTCCGCTTCCAACAATAGATATTTATCAATTTCCCTAGAGTGGTTTGCGGTAATACATTTCGACATAATGCATCTCGACATAAACTAGGGACAGCAAAAGAGCAGCCACTTTGTCGTCCAGGACGTTTGGAGCAAAATAAACCCAAATTAAGGTTAATCAGTGAATAGGGGACATCACTTAGCAGGCGCATACTTTCGCCCTTTACTCTGATGCATTTCGACACAATGCATCTCGACATAAGCTAGGGACAGCAAAAAGCAGCCACTTTCTCGTCCAGGACGTTAGGAGCAAAACAAACCCAAATTAAGTTTAATCAGTGAATAGGGTACATCACTTAGCAGGCGCATACTTACGACATAATGCATCTCGACATAAACTAATGACAGCAAAGAACAGCCACTTTGTCGTCAAGGCCGTTAGGAGCAAAACAAACCCAAATTAAGTTTAATCAGTGAATAGGGGACATCACTTAGCAGGCGCATACTTTCGCCCTTTACCGTGATGCATTTCGACATAATGCATCTCGACATAAACTAGGGACAGCAAAAGAACAGCCACTTTGTCGTCCATGAACAAAAAACCCAAATTAAGGTTAATCATTGATTCTCCCGTTTATGCAGTATATCAATTAAAAGTTAGGAGGTTTCAAAGTTTTCAAATAGATTATCATGCCACGTGTTGCCAACGTAATCGCTTTAAGTAGAGTTATCAACTTGACGGCCCTTCTCAAAAGGAAAGAAAAAGTGCTATAAATTAATTATTTTGTTTATAAATTATTTAAATTTAAGTTGAAATACAAAAGCGACGATTAATTATGGACAGGAAGTTTTAAGACCATCATTGTTGCTCAGAGGAAAGGGTGGGGGTAAAAAAGCGCTTTCTTCGGAGTTAATAAACCATCGATCCGCCAGCTTAAATTGAGGGTGAAAACCGCAGACGTAGAGAATTTACTCGGAAAATGACGTCATAATTGGATAAATGAAAC
The DNA here is from genome assembly GCA_014119065.1 of Orius insidiosus. NCBI lineage: Eukaryota > Metazoa > Arthropoda > Insecta > Hemiptera > Anthocoridae > Orius > Orius insidiosus. The sequence goes on along the minus strand of JACGAQ010003990.1, from coordinate 4,803 downwards.
TCCTAGAAATGAAACCGCTGCCACCAATTGCCGTTCTTTCACTTGAAATATTCCCCATTTTAGACGAGGGTTTTCAATTTTTCCGTCGTCATTGCGACGTCATTTATCCCAGGTTTACCAACTAAACGCTAGGAAAATTGATAAAATCTATTGTTGGAAGCGGAACAGTGGTTTTAGACGACGGTTTTTTCCGCCGTCTTAGCGACGTCATTTATTCCAGGTTTACCAACTAAACGCTTGAAAAATGGATAATAATCTTGTGGTGACCGCAGCGCCAATGGCTTTAGACGAGAGTTTTCAATTTTTCGTCTTCGAACGATGTCACTTGCCCCAGTGTTACCAACTAAACGCTAAAAAATTGATAAAAATGTTTTGGCGGCAGCGACATCAGTGACTTGAGACGAAGCATTTTCATTTTTGTCATCGTCTTTGTTTGCGACGTCATTGATCCCATTGTTACCAACTAAAATGATGTCATAATTGAATAAAAGAAACTCCTAGAAATGAAACCGCTGCCACCAATTGCCGTTTTTTCACTTGAAATATTCCAATTAGACGAGGGTTTTATATTTTTCCATCGTCTTAGTTAACCACGGCATTGATCCCAGTGTTACCAACTAAAATGACGTCATAATTGAATAAAAGAAACTCCTAGAAATGTAACCGCTGCACCAATTGACGTTTTTTCACTTGAAATATTCCAACTTAGACGGGGTTTTCAATTTTTTCCATCGTCTTAGCGACGTCATTATCCCAGGTTTACCAACTAAACGCTTGAAAATGGATAATAATCTTGTGGTGACCGCAGAGCCAATGGCTTTAGATGAGGGTTTTCAATTTTATCGTCTTCGAACGATCACTTGCCCAGTGTTACCAACTAAACGCTAAAAAATTGATAAAAATGTTTTGGCAGCAGCGACATCAGTGGACTTGAGCCGGAATTTTCATTTTGTCATCGTCTTTGTTAGCGACGTCATTGATCCCAGTGTTACCAACTAAAATGACGTCATAATTGGATAAATATGAAACCGCTGCCGCCAATTGTCGTTCTTTCACTTGAAATATTCAATTTAGACGAGTGTTTTCAATTTGTTCCGTCGTCTTAGCGACGTCATTTATCACAGGTTTACCAACTAAACGCTAGGAAAATTGATAAAAATCTATTGTTGGAAGCGGAACCAGTGGTTTTAGACGACGGTTTTTTTCCGCCGTCTTAGCGACGTCATTTATTCCAGTTACCAACTAAACGCTTGAAAAATGGATAATAATCTTGTGGTGACCGCAGCGCCAATGGCTTTGGACGAGGGTTTTCAATTTTTATCGTCTTCGAACGATGTCACTTGTCCCAGTGTTACCAACTAAACGCTAAAAAAATTGATAAAAATGTTTTGGCGGCAGCGACATCAGTGACTTGAGCCGAGCATTTTCATTTTTGTCATCGTCTTTGTTTGCGACGTCATGATCCCATTGTTACCAACTAAAAGGATGTCATAATTGAATAAAAGAATCTCCTAGAAATGAAACCGCTGCCACCAATTGACGTTTTTTCACTTGAAATATTCCAACTTAGACGAGGGTTTATATTTCCATCGTCTAGTTAACCACGGCATTGATCCAGTGTTACCAACTAAAATGACGTCATAATTGAATAAAAGAAACTCCTAGAAATGAACCGCTGCCACCAATTTCCGTTCTTTCACTTGAAATATTCCAATTTAGACGAGGGTTTTCAATTTTTTCCATCGTCTTAGCGACGTCATTTATCCCAGGTTTACCACTAAACGCTAGAAAAGTGGATAATAAGCTACTGGTGGTAGCAGCGCCAAGGGCTTTAGACGAGGGTTTTCAATTTTGTCGTCTTTTAACGACTTCACTTGTCCCAGTGATACCAACTAAACGCTAGAAAAATGGATAAAATCTATAAGTGGCAGCGACTTAACAAGCAGCGACTCCAGTGGCTTGAGGTTATCAGTTTGTCATCGTCTTAGCGACGACATTGATCCCAGTGTTACCAACTAAATGGTGAAAAAATGGACGAAAATCGATTGGTGGCTTTAGATGATGGTTTATAATATCCGTAAACCCATTTTTCTTACAAACTGTAAATCAAGGATTTTGGCGAATTCTGTTTACCTGTTAATTCCGCTGACTAAATATTTGATTAACGGAAAGCGATGAGATGGGTTCTGCCCTAATTACCAATCGGAACGTTTCAATTGGTGGCAGCGCTTTTCTTTCTTTTTTCACGTTTCTATGGAGAATGATCATGTTTTTGTTATAATTGACCCAATTTGTGCGGACCTTTTGTCTCGGCTGTCGACCCATTGTCTTTGGATTAATTTGGGAAACAAAAAAATGATGCTTTTAACGGTTTATTTGATTAGATTTTCATACATGATGTTTCCTGTTGGTGCCTGAAATGATAATGATAGAGAGGAAATTATTGATTTGCTCTTACGATATGACGGACTGTATCCAATGTAGTAGTCTGACGGAGGTGTAGACTGTCGGATAATGGAGGTTGCATCCGAAAGAAAATGAGACGATTCCCATTTGGGTATATCTGTTTGTTTCCGGATCAAGCCAGACAATCGGCCCGCCGGAGTCCCGAGCAGATGTCTTTGTCGGTGGCGTACGTGCAGATTTTGTTCGGGTCGATTTTGGAGTGAATGCCCTGTAGATAAAATTGCAGGTGGGATACTATTTTGAGTTTGGCTTTCATCAAATCGCTAGGTATGTAGTATTCTTTGTTTTCATTTTGGGCGAGTCCCATCCTATAAAAATGATTGAGTGCAGTGGAGCATCTAGCTAGTTCATCCATAGGAATGGTAGATGGCCAGTTCTGGGTGTGCATGTCAGCAGTAGCGCCATGAATCCCAGAAGGACATTACCAGACTTCCCAAATGACTTCTGGGCAAGCACGGTAGATGACAGCAGTAGCCCATGAATTCAGAAGGGACATCTACCAGGCTCCCAAATGGATGGTCTTCTGGGCAAGCACGGTAGATAACAGCAGTAGCGCCATGAATCCCAGAAGGACATCTACCAGACTTCCCAAATGGACCTCTGGGCAAGCACGGTAGATAACAGCAGTAGCGCGCATGAATCCCAGAAGGACATCTACCAGACTTCCCAAATGGACTTCTGGGCAAGCACGGTAGATGACAGCAGTAGCGCCATGAATCCCAGAAGGACATCTACCAGACTTCCCAAATGGACTTCTGGGCAAGCACGGTAGATAACAGCAGTAGCGCCATGAATCCCAGAAGGACATCTACCAGACTTCCCAAATGGACTTCTGGGCAAGCACGGTAGATGACAGCAGTAGCGCCATGAATCCCGAAGGACATCTACCAGACTTCCCAAATGGACTTCTGGGCAAGCACGGTAGATAACAGCAGTAGCGCCATGAATCCAGAAGGACATCTACCAGACTTCCCAAATGGACTTCTGGGCAAGCACGGTAGACAGCAGTAGCGCCATGAATCCCAGAAGGACATCTACCAGACTTCCCAAATGGACTTCTGGGCAAGCACGGTAGATACAGCAGTAGCGCCATGAATCCCAGAAGGACATCTACCAGACTTCCCAAATGGACTTCGGGCTAGCACGCTAGATAACAGCAGTAGCACCATGAATCCCAGAAGGACATCTACCAGACTTCCCAGAATGACGGTCTTCTGGGCAAGCACGAAATGTCAGCTGTAGCGCCAATCCCAGAAGGACATTACAGACTTCCAAGAATTTACGGTTCTGGGCACGGTAGATAACGGCAGTAGCGCCATGAATCCATATGGACATCTACCAGACTTCCCAAATGGACTTCTGGGCTCGCACGGTAGATGTCAGCAGACCCTGACAAAACAGTCATCACATCAAATGTCTGGTTCCTTAACTACCGACATCTACCAGACCTCCAAGAATGCTCATTTTTCTGTGGTTGCATCGAAGATGTCAGCAGTTGACTGGAAGTACCTCCATTTGATGGGCGGTGGTGGAAACATGGCGGTACTGCTGACATCCAGACGTCCTAAGAATGTCATTCTTCTGGGCTTTTACAAAAGCAGCAGTAGCGCCTTGATTCCCAGAAGAACAATCAAGTACAGTGGTGCAACTGCTGACATCCTTGGAAGAACAGTCTTACCATCGCTGTGATATACTGATGGCGATTTATAACTGTAGTTCGGATTGGGCAAGCAAATCGGTTGAACGTTTCTATTAAACTCGAGTTCTCTGCCAATAGCAAAACGGAGATGTCATTCACAAATGGTCCTGGGCGACATATTTTCATGATCGATGACCTCTTTGACTTGAATATACTGCCCACTGTGAACTAAAGAAAGACAAAATGAACTTAAGATACTTCCAAAGTACGTCTTTGTTGTAATTTTTTCCCGCTAGGATTTTGAGGTTTTTCACGTCTTTTTGGCTGTACAATGTGCTGCTGTGAGAATATGGTTGGCAGTAAGGATGGAACCCTCCGCAGAAATGTGAGCCGCTGTTTTGCAGCGAGACTAAAGGGAATTCGTTTTCTGATGCTTTCTCTCCATTGATGATCCTTGACTAAAAAGGAATATTTAGAGAAAAGAAGGGATTTTGGCATACATTGCTTTTGGCTTGTTGGAAGTTCCGCATTCGCAGTTGGTACGCTTCGGGCCGGGACGACCACCGTGTTCCCGAGAGTCGATTTCGAAGGATCCGACGTTTCTATACTGGTGGACGTAGTCGCCAGTCACTGATTGAACGATGCAGTCGAATTGGCAGTTATCAAGATGGTCCGAGATCCAACTTGAGTTCGTTCGT
>JACGAQ010003989.1:0-21342 GCA_014119065.1 Orius insidiosus | reverse complement strand
AAAAAATCAAAGTACATAATATGTACCAAATAAATTTGATTAAAATTCATAAATTTTTAACTTCCTTAAAGCCAAAAGGCAAAAAATGGCTAAATTTTCTATAAATATGGTTAAAAAAATAGTAATTTGTTTTCCCCTCCCCATAACCCTAGGTTGGGGGGGGGGGGGTTCAAAGGTAACTTTTCGCGGTTTTTTGAGTTTTTCTTCCAAACAGTAAGTCCTAGATGAACAGTGTACTAAATAAAACAGAAAGCTGGTCAAATGTCTTATAAAATTGATTGGCTAACCTTGATGACCGGATGAACGGCAATGGAGCCCCCAAAGTTCAAATTTTTTTTGCCCTGTTCTTCACCGCTGTGTAGCTCGGACGCCGTTGGTCGCACAAAACATTTTTTGAACAGAGTTCAAAGAAAATTTAGTCAGCTTTCTTATTTAACTTAAACATTTTTTGGCTAGGACGTACCGTTTTGGAGATACAAGCGAAAAACCGGGAAAATCCACGTCCCCTACCCCCGGCCAACGGACCCTCCACCACATATTTCTGTCAAATAACAAATACCATATTTTTTTCTAATCTCACTGCACTATTAGGGTTGATCGAACTTTAGAGCCGGCACTGGACAATGTATGGTAAAACCGAGAGAAGATCCTCTTCACCGGCTAAAGAAATTTGTGTGAAAATTTGGTGAAAATCGGATGAAAACTGTGGCCGTAAAGTGTTCCGGAAAAAAATGCTACGGCCGGCCGGAACCACAGACATAGTTGAGATCGGTAAAAGATCTGAGAAGAAGAAAAAAGAAGAAAAGAAAGAAAAGTGGTCAGTTTTATGTGACTTACCTTGCTATTCGTCCACCTTTCTTTTTCCTGATAGCTGATAAGCGCAACTATTTTTTCCTTTCGTGGAGTAGCGCATTTTTGGTAAAGAAAGTAAACGTGAAAAATGTGGCAAAACAGATACGATGTTTTATAAAAACGAAACAGTAAAAATATTGAAAACAGTTAGTCATCAAAACAATGAAGGGAGGGGACTCTAAAAAATCAAAACAAAACATCGTTTCCCGCCTCGCGATCATCCCCCCGTCTGTTGCTAGGGCAAAGACAAAAAAAATGTGCGTCAGCAAAAAAAAACTATAAAAATTGATCTAATTTTGAATAACACTTACTATTTTGATGTATAATTCAGATGTATAAATCAGAGCACTAACTATGAATTAGGTAGGTGAGCAATTCTGTAAATTTTATTGTCAAATTTAAAAATCGGTGGTTGAAGGTCAACCACAAAAGGTTGAGGTCCAAGAAATATTCATTAGTTTCGAACACAGATTTTGAAATTTTTTTAATTTTCTTTCTTTTTTCGCACTTTATATAGTTTTTTTTCCAAAAAATTTTCAAAGTTTTTGTTTTTTGAAAAAGGGTTGTCCCTCTCGTCCTGAATTACGAGAGAGAAAATTCTGTAAGCATTGTCAAAGTAAAAATCGGTGGTTGAAGGTCATAGTGAAGGGGTGAGTGAGTGAGACGGAGTGAAGAATAGAGCGAGAAGACACCATATCTAAGCGGCAGATTTCCTTTGAAATTCCCATTCTCAGCTTTCCGACGCCAATTTTCAACCGATTTTAAAATTTCCAACGGCGTTGGATTCAGAATTTTGTCCTGATTCTGACTGTAACCTGTTTTTTTCAAATTTGTCAAAATAAAAAATTTGGCACCAAAATTCGGATTTTGGCGCAAAAATTTAAAATTTTAAGATCGACCCTTAAATCTTATGTTGGAACCAAGCTCATTTCAATTTTCTAAATTAAAATCGGTTCATTTTTACGCGAGTGAGACTAGTTTTAAATTTCGAGTTTCTGTCTCGCTTCTTCTCGTATCTTCTGTTTCGCTGAGAAACTCCACACTTGTCACGACCATTCGCCTTAATGACCTAACCCACTTTAATTTTTGTAAAATCACACTCCAACCTTAAGCCTTCCCCTATTAAACCCCCCGTGCATCAGGAATTGCAGATTGTTTAACAATGATATTCGTCGGGAGGTTCGTGCCTGAAGGGAGAGCCCTGTATTTTGCGAGTTAAAAGCGGGAGCCGACCCCATCTGCCTAATTTGTTTTGGGGATTTGTTACGTCGACATGAACGGGCTAAGGGCCTCTTATTCCCGGTATTTATACAATTCGTGCTTACCGTTTAGATAATTGTTATGAATGGTTTTATTCACCGATTTTCCTAATTGGTTTCGTATTTATGTACCTATTGAGGAAACAAACAAATTAATGATTGTCCATTTGTTGAGGATTTCATTTTAGACGAATTCATCACAGTCTAGCGAGCTGTCCTCGCTTTCTTCGTTCAAAGTTGTAAAGCGAATAATTCCTTAAAGAAGTTATTGTGATACCCTCCGGGTTTTGGGGAATGGTCTTCCAGACTCCGGAGGGATTTTATCAGATTTTTGAATGCTTCTCTGGCTCCTTAGATGAGAAATTTTAATTTTTATTGGATTTCTGCGAGTTTTTTATCTCTTAGGACGAGAAACATTGATTTTATCGGATTTTTGGATGTTTTTATGGCTCTATGGACAAAAAATTTTAATTTTTATGGGAGTTTTGTGTGTTTTTGTAGCTTCTAAGACAAGGAACTTAATTTTTGCTGAAATTTTATTTTTCTAGCTCCTCATTCTAGATGCTTTAATTCTATCAGATTTTTGGCTGCTTTTTTGATTCTATGGACTAAAAACTTTAATTTTTATCGAATTTTTGGGAGTTTTTTCCAGCTCCAAGGACTAGAAAGAGTTTAGTTTTAACTTCCTTAAAAAGTTATTGTGATACCCTCCACGTCGGGTTTTTGGGGAAGGGTCCAGACCCCGGAGGGTCAAATCGAATATTGATCTTTACCGATCTCAACTTTGTCTGTGGTGCCGGCCGTCCGTAGCATTTTCTTCCGGAACACTTTACGGCCACAGTTTTCATCCGATTTTCACCAAATTTTCTCACAAATTTCTTTAGCCGATGAAGAAAAATATAATCAGGGCGATTTTTGAATTTCGAAAAAATGGCGGGAGATGTGTTTAAAATTTTAAAAATTTGCTGCGGCCGAACCGTTAATCCGATTTCACCAAATTTTCACCAATTAACCCATATATTTTTAAGAATTTTGGTGTAAAAAAATTGCCACTTTTTAATAATTATTTTTTTTTAAGTAGGGAGAAATTTCATACTTCCCATTACGAGAGGCACATCCCTAGGCCAAAGAGAACATCACTTCTACCTTGACACTTGGAAAAAAAAAAAAATTCTTGCAAAAAGAACGTTGAAAATTAAAAAAAAAAAAAAAAAATTCAAAAAAGGAAAACCCGGAAAAATGTAAAAAAAAAAAAAACATTGGTACACAATTAAAAAAAAAAAAAACTTTTAAAATTTTTCGACAAAAAAAAACTCTGAAAATTTTTCAAAAAAAAAATTAAATTCCTCCTTCCTTTTCTTCCTCTCTTTTATACTTTCCCTCCATCGTTATACTTTCGTTCCCTTATACTTCCCCTCCGTTATACTTTCGTTCCTATACTTCCCCTCCGTTATACTTTCGTTCCCTTATACTTCCCTCTGTTATATGCCCTCTGTGTTATACTTCCCTCCCATATACTTCCCCCTCCGTTATACTTCCCCCTCCGTTATACTTCCCCTCCGTTACTTTCCTTCCCTTATACTTCCCTGTTATAATTCCCCTCCCATATACTTCCCCCTCGGTTATACTTCCCCTCCCATATACTTCCCCCCTATATTGTTACTTCTCTTTAAGTAAGTTTCGTTGGAAGCTCTTCAAACCAGTACTTTTTGTGTGTTTTTCTGGCTCTAAAGAAAACAGCCGAAACCGGTCGTGGAATATCCGTTTTTTTCATTCTTCTCCTCTGTAACTTTTAATAGCAAAGAAAACAATCTTTATTTTTATTGAAATTTTGGGGTACCTATTTTCTTGGCTGTTTTGGACAAAAAAAACTTATACGTGTATTTTTTAGAATTTTAGGGAGTTTTTTCAGGAACTCTACTTCTCATTTGGGCTGTTTTTTTCGTTCTTATGGGCCGTAACACATTTTTCATTAGATTTCCAGTCGTTTCCTTCAGTTTTCCCATAATAAGAACACTTTTCCAGATTTAAAGAAGCTTTTGTTAGAGTTTGGGTAAAAAATAACTTTCTGGAATCATTTTACTGAATAAGTTTTCCTTTTCAAACGTTTAAAAAAATATTAACTTCAGTTTTTTTTTTTCTTCCTGGTTGTCAAAAAAGTCGTTAGCCGGTCACAGAAAAAAAGAACCGAGATTGTTAGACAGTAAAACGGAAAAGAAGATGCATAGGATGTAATTTCCAGTTTCCTGAAAAAGGGATTTTTGCCCCGGAAACCTTTATTTGACGGAAATAGCGTCAGGTTTATTGTTTTTATCGATTCCTTGTAGAACACTTATACACGTAAACCTCAAGAGAGCAACCTTGTACTATTGGATTTAGAGCTTTCGTCTCGAATCGATTTAACCGTTAGGTCAAATTTTCGCAACGCCAAAGGGCATTCACTAAATACACATAAAAGAGATGGAAAAAACATGGAACAATTTCAAACTTCGTTTTGATTTCGAAAAAAACAATCTCTCTCCCCGGTAAATATTAAAATCGTTTTTCCCCGAGTTAGGAATGAAAGTTTAAAAAACTCTTCTTCATTTGGAAGGAATCGCAGTGTGAAGTTCAGGGAAACAGTGGCTCCCTTTTTTTCAGGAAGACTAAATTAAAGCCTCCCACAACTAAACCGCATCGTCCGAAAAGTTCTCTTATCCGGAAATATTTTAAACTCCCTCCCTCGACGAAGGTGGTAAAATTAAGACGCAAGATCCCATCTTTTAATTTATTACGACGTTTTTAAGCGGTTGGAACAAAAGAGGTGAAAACTGTAAACAATAGATTTCTATCAGAAAGGTTATTTCATAGACAAAGTAGGGTAGTCACGTCATCTTTTTGACATTCTCTCAATATCTGCCATCTTTATGTTGAATTTGAGATTTTATGTGGATTCTTATCACCTCCTGTGAAATTTTGAAGGATTTCTATTTAAGTTTTCGGTGAAATAGATGTATCTGGGGCAAAAAGACATAACTGGAGACTCCCTTCTAACGGAGGGCTTTCATTTCATTTAGGAAGGGAAATATTTCTCATCATATCTTGTCAAAAGAGAAATTTTGGCTGGGAAAGACCCTTTTTTTGGGGGTTTCCCGAAAATTTTCTTAGATTTAAAAACGCCCTTTCAATAAAATTTTTGGGGATTTTTTTGTGTAATTTTAAGATTTTTTTTAAATTTTATTTTTGACGATATTTTCATAGTTAGATCCGGGAAAAGCCCTATTGACGTAAATTTTAGTTATTTCCACGAATTCTCCGTCTATCACTAACTTTTAGGCGAAAATGGCAGCTTATCAGCCGGAAAACCCGGAAAACAGGCAAAATAAGGCTGGAAAAATGGTAAATTTTCAGAATAAAGAACTGTAGAAATTTTTAAAAATTTAATTCAGTTGGAAGAAAATAACTGAAAAATGAAAATGACTATAAAATTGGCATTCTTTGTCAAAAAATGAGGAAAATTTACAAAAAAAAAATCCAATAAATAACAAAGTTTTCAGCCTTCCCCCCCCCCCCCAATTTCCCAAAGGCTATAGAGTGATAAGGGGGTCAAAATGGCCTAAGCTCCGATTTTGCTGAAAAAAAATCAGGAAGACGCCTCTATATAAGACTAAAAAATGAGGAAAATTTCAGATCAAAAAGATCAACGGTTTTCGTGAAAAACGCGATTTTCTCATTTCAGAAAATAATTAATATCTCGAGAACTAATGGTCCCACAGAGTACAGATTTTTGCGGCTTATAGAGCTTCCAAAGACCCACCTTTGAGTATTTTTTTCAAAGTTTTCCGACCTCAATAAATGCTTGAATTTTTAACTTAAAAATTCCAAAACCTCGAAAAAATTGTTCCTGAAGAGTAACGTTACGAAATCAATACAACATGTTAAAAACTAGTCTTTACTTGTTAGAATTTTTTCAGATTTTTCGAGGTGGTAGAAACAATATTTTAGGATTTTTTTCTGAATTTTTCTAAAAAATCTGAAAAAATTGACAAGTAAAAGACTAGTTTTTAACATATTGTATTGATTTCGTAACGTTACCCTTCAGGAACAATTTTTTTCGAGGTTTTGGAATTTAAGTTAAAAATTCAAGCATTTATTGAGGTCGGAAAACTTTGAAAAAATACTCAAAGGTGGGTCTTTGGAAGCTCTATAAGCCACAAAAAATCTGTGCTCTGTGGGACCATTAGTTCTCGAGATATTAATTATTTTCTGAAATGATAAAATCGCGTTTTTCACGAAAACCGTTGATCTTTTTGATCTGAAATTTTCCTCATTTCTTAGTCTTATATAGAGGCGTCTTCCTGATTTTTTTTCGGCAAAATCGGAGCTTAGGCCATTTGACCCACTTATCCCTCTATAGCCTTTGGTAAAACTGTCAGAAAATTCAAGAAAAACGCTAAAAAACCTGTGGATTGGGCGTTTCACGATCTAAAAGGCTGATGAATGCAAGAAAAAACTCGAAATTTAGTAGTAAAAAAAGGTGTTTGGCGGAACCAGAAAAACCACAGTCCTTTAAAATGGCAGTTTTTAGGTCGAAAGAGCCTGGAGTTTGACGAAAAAATTCGGTACAAAGGGTTGATGACAGCTGAAATCATGTAAAAAGTTGGTTTCTTGGTCTAAAAACGAGGAAATACAGTTAAAAGTGGAATTCTTGCCTCATAGACATTGATCATAGACATTGTCCCCAAAAATTTCTCTAAACTTAGAAGTCAAGGAAACATCCATAAGTTCGTTGAATCGGCCGACGAAGCCAGAAAAATTCCTTGAAATCCGTTGTAATTAGAAGAAAACTCCAAAAAATCATGTAAAGTGTGACTTTTTTGGTCAAAAATCTAAAAAACGTAAAAAACTTTTCATAGTAACCACATGTACAATCAAAAGGCCATAGGCCTTATGTACTGTATGCACTGTGTTTTAAAATAAATTTCTTTCTTTCTTCTTAAAAAATGGGGTTAAAAAGGGATTTTCTACCCTTCAATACTCCAAAATGGGGTAAAATCAGACGCTTTTATCATCCAACACTCCAAAAATGGGGTTACAACGGGATTTTCTACCCTCCAACACTCCAAAATGGGGTAAAATCGGACGCTTTTATTATCCAACACTCCAAAAATGGGGTTACAACGGGATTTCCTACCCTTCAACACTCCAAAAGGGTAAAATTGGACGATTTCATTGTCCAACACTCCAAAAATGGGGTTAAAAAGGGATTTCTACCCTCCAATACTCCAAAATGGGGTAAAATCGGACGCTTTTATCATCCAACACTCCAAAAATGGGGTTACAACGGGATTTTCTACCCTTCAATACTCCAAAATGGGGTAAAATCGGACGCTTTTATCATCCAACACTCCAAAAATGGGGTTACAACGGGATTTTCTACCCTTCAACACTCCAAAATGGGGTAAAATTGGACGATTTCATTGTCCAACACTCCAAAAATGGGGTTAAAAAGGGATTTTTTTCTACCCTCCAATACTCCAAAATGGGGTAAAATCGGACGCTTTATCATCCAACACTCCAAAAATGGGGTTACAACGGGATTTTCTACCCTTCAATACTCCAAAATGGGGTAAAATCGGACGCTTTTATCATCCAACACTCCAAAAATGGGGTTACAACGGGATTTTCTACCCTTCAACACTCCAAAATGGGGTAAAATTGGACGATTTCATTGTCCAACACTCCAAAAATGGGGTTAAAAAGGGATTTTCTACCCTCCAATACTCCAAAATGGGGTAAAATCGGACGCTTTTATCATCCAACACTCCAAAAATGGGGTTACAACGGGATTTTCTACCCTCCAACACTCCAAAATGGGGTAAAACGGACGCTTTTATTATCCAACACTCCAAAAATGGGGTTACAACGGGATTTTCTACCCTCCAACACTCCAAAATGGGGTAAAATCGGACGCTTTTATTATCCAACACTCCAAAAATGGGGTTAAAAATGGGCTTTTCTACCCTCCAACACTCCAAAATGGGGGTAAAATCGTACATTTTGATGACACCCAGACACTGCCAGTTCCGTCAGGTTTTCGCTCAATTCGGTAATTTAATCATAGGCCGTAATGAGATACATAAATGATATTTTCTAGGCTGTTCATTTTCTCAACACTCTCAACACTCTTTCTCCAACACTACTTTTTACTTATGCACTGTGTTTTAAAATAAATTTCTTTCTTTCTTTCTTCTTTCTTAAAAAAAAGTGGAATTTTTGACCAAAAGATCGTGGAAATTTTACCCTCAAAATGTCGTTAAAATGAGAGTTTCATGGCCAAAAAGAGACAGGAATCTGAAAATATAACAAAGTTGACGTTTTTCTAAGCGTTTGAAATAAGGGAAATCCTATTCAGTAAAATGAACCCAAGAAAGTTTCATTTCATCAAAATAATTAAGTCTTAAGAATAGGACGCCGAGCGTTTATGCCGTTGAAAGTCAAAAACTTGAGATTTAACTTCACATATTACGTTCTAAGATGCAAAACAAGGTAGAAAATTTATAATAATTATATTCTCTCCAGTATCTGAAATTCGTCGGGTTATATTCGAGATAATTTTCAAAGTTTCGAACTTGCTGAAATTATCCTAAAACATTTAAATTGGTTTCAAATGGTTAATAGCTCAAGTTTGAAGGGGGAAATCGCATGAAAAAGTTGTCAAAATGACGATTGAAAAGGGTTTTTTTGAGGAGCGAACTTTATTTTAAAAGGGGAAGGTTTTAATAAAAAAGTGGTTAAACGTGAATAATGAAGCGGGCAGTCTTAGGCTTGTCGTGCGTCGCTCTCCTGAAAAATTCAATGAGGAGGGGACGTTTTCTACGCTTACTTTTTTATTATTAAAACGTTCGCTACACGATTTACCATGGGCTTCTGTTTAATCTTCTATTGTTCTCGTATGCACCGGAAACTCGAAAACAAAGTCACTCGTAATCCGGATTAGCAAACATTTGTTCTTTTCTCGAGCTTAAAAACCCGGACGTTTCAAAATTAAAAGGACTGCGATGATTTCAGTAGAAGTGAGGAGAAAACTAGGCCGTACAAACAATCCTACCTCTTGAGACCTCAATTTATTTTTAAAATATCATTTTTTATAGATTTCGTATAATATTTATATGTATTTCGTTTGATGGGCAAATTATCAATTTTTTGTTGCTCAAAAACCACTTTTTTTAGACCTGGAAATCCGTAGTTTAGCCAAAAATCAATAAAAATGGGCTTTTTTGGTTAATAGGAAATAAAAATTAACGGAAATGTTCGCCCGAAAGGCCCGAAAACAAGGGGCTTCTCACAATCTAGAAGGTTTCGGAAAATTTGGTGAAAACGGATGGAAATTGAGGATGGGAGGCGTTCGGGAAAAACCTGGGGACGGTCATTAAACATCTTTTAAGCAGGTTTTTGGTCATATTCGATTTTCGGGTCTAGATAATCCGTTTTATCAGGAAATCGGGCGTTTTATATCTTTTACAGGTTTTCGGGTCCTTTTCATCGAATATCTGGTGTAGAAACCACGTTTAAGGAGATGAACTGGCGTAAAAACGTCTTTTTACCGGGATTTTGGTCATTTTTCTCGATTTCCAGGTCTAGAAAAACCCGTTTTATTAGCTGTTGGGGCATTTAATTCTATTCTAACCATTTTTAGGTTTTCCATCGATGTGTGTTGAAACACCCGTTAAACACGGTGTTCGGGGTTTAACATCTTTTTACCGGGGTTTTTGGTCGTTTTAGGTCATTTTCTTCGATTTTCTGGTCTAGAAAAACCGATTTATGGTTGTTGGGGCATTTAACTTCTATTCTAACCTTTGGGTCGTTTCCATCGATTTTATGGTGTTGAAACACCCGTTAAACACGGTGTTCGGGTGTTTAACATCTTTTACCGGGTTTTTGGTCGTTTTAGGTCATTTCTTCGATTTTCTGGTCTAGAAAAACCCGATTTATCAGTTGTTGCGGCATTTAACTATTTTAATCGGTTTTGGGTCGTTTCCATCGATTTATGGTGTTGAAACACCCGTTAAACACGGTGTTCGGGTGTTTAACATCTTTTTACCGGGGTTTTTGGTCGTTTTAGGTGATTATCTTCGATTTTCTGGTCTAAAAAACCCGATTTATCAGCTGTTGCGGCATTTTTCTCTATTTTAACCGTTTTTAGGTCATTTCCATCGATTTTCTAGTGTTGAAACACCCGTTAAATAGGGTGTTCGGGTGTTTAACATCTTTTTTACCTGGTTTTTGGTCGTTTTTGATCATTTTCTTCGATTTTCGATCTAGAAAAACCCGTTTTATCAGCTGTTCGGGCATTTAATATAAATATGAAAGATAATAAAAAAGTGAGAAAATTTATGGGGCAAAGGTGCTGAGGAAAATGCCGGAAAAACGCGTGGGCAATCTGGAAAAGGGCTTCGTCGAGCAAAATCAGAAGATAACAAAAGAAAAATCGTTTTCCTTGGCCAATAAACGTGCTTAGAAGCTGCTAAAAAGGGAGTTTCAGGGCCGTAAGAGCGAAGAAAATTCTTTTTTTGCATCAAAACCCGTGGAGGACAAAAAAAGCCAGCAGGAAAAGCCCAAAACCTTGTAAAAAGGGAGCTTTTCTTCCGAAAATTGGGGAAAAAGAGAGTTTCTGCGTCGAAAAACCACGAGAAGCAAAAAAATTTTTAAACTTTCTATTCTCAATACTATCGGTTATAAACTTATGAATTTTGCTTTGCTAAGGCTGGACAAGCCATTTCCGAAGTTCCTTCGATGGTGGGTGTCAATGACTTTGGAATAAGCGTTTTTTTTTTTTTTTTTTTTTTTTTTTCCGAGAAAGACGTAGAAAAAGTTTGTTTTACAGAGATTTCGGAGAAGTCCGGTTGGAAAAATGTGAGTGTATACTTGTCGACATAATGCGGTTCGCCATAATGCATTTGACCATAAAATAGCCGAAATCGCGAGTTCACCATAAAAAATCTGCAACTAAACATAACGAAAATAGTCGAAAACGTAAACCATAATGCATTTGAACATAATACATCTCACCATAAAGAAAAGCTTTTAAGCCGGCCTTACACGATCGGGTTTTCCGTCCGTTTTGGCCCGACGGGTCTAACCGTCGGGTCAAACTGACGGAAAACCCGATCGTCTAAGGGCGAAACCCGTCGGGTAGAACGGCGGATAAAAAATCTGTCTTGAACAGAAAATAAACCCGTCGGGTTGGAACGATGACAGGCCGAACGGACCGTCTAAGTACACATCCTTCCAACCCGTCGGTTTTTTTTTGTTTTTCTTCACTCAAATTCACTTTAAAGGCATTTAAAGGCCACATTTTTAAATTCACATTTCTGTCATTCACATTAAATGTGAATTACACACAAAAAGTTGAAAAAGTTAGAAAAGTTAAAATTTTTAACTTAAGAAGTTATTGCGATACCCTCGACGTCGGGTTTTTGGGGAGGGTCTTCCAGACCCCGGAGGGTCAAGTCGAATACTGATCATTGAGTAAATTATTGATTTTGAGAACGTTGTTTATTACGAATGGAAATTGGCCTATGGAGTTTGCAGGTGTGCTGATATTACTAATGAGTAATTTTGATTCTCTGATTCTCTGATTCTCTGATTCGTCTCAAATTTTAGTTCATTGAGGAGGTTGATGTGAGAAAATGTCTCTCTTTTCAATAACCAATCTTTGGCCCACTTGGATCTTTTTTTTGACTTTAATTTTTTTACCGCAAGCACCGTCGCTATAGCAATCCGTGGATCCATGTTTATGTAGGTACTAAGTCTTCTCGACGAGATTTAGAAGCCGATTCAAAATCGATAGTTTTCCCACCACTTTCCATCCGTTTTACCGACGGTTTAAACCGATGAAAAAAGAGTGAACTTTTCGTCAGTTAAAACCGGCAGTTCCCCCCACCATTTTCTGTCCGTTTTACCCGACGGTTTGGAACGAAGAAAAAACCGATCGTGTAAGGCCACCTTTAGTCTTGTTGAAAAAAACTCCCCCAATAATTGCTGAAGCATTTAAAATGTGCATTTTTAAGCATAATATAGGCCACTTCCTAAAATCAAGAGCCCACTAAGGTCTTGCCCTTGGGGTCAAAAAGACTGGGATCGATCAAAACTTTGTGACGCCGTCAATCACGAGTCTGTCGCAACTTCTAAAAGCGGGCTTGTTCGCTGTTCAGCCTGATAAAACCTTTTTCATTAAAGTAAATTTGAAATGATTTTGACGTCGCTTTTTAATTAAAAAAATGTTAGTTGGATGTCTATCGAGTTTTAAATTAAATCGGTGATATAATTTTTAATAACCATTCCAATTTTCCTTTTACCGTTTGATCTGAGCGTGAATAAAATTGACCGTCCGATTACTCTCTTTCGGGATGAACAGTGCGAACGAAGGGAATATTCAAATGTGCTCCGCCATCCCTTTTCCCCTCGTCGCTCCGTCCTTTTCGAGCCGATAGGGGTCATCCCGTTGCGTGGCCATCCATAAATTTTCGAGTGAAATCATCGTTTGATTCAATACAGAGAAAGAGGATGAAAAAAAAATTGTTCGTATCGTTGAAACGGAGCAGGAGTTTAAAATTCAATGAGGTTTTAACCCGTCCCTTTCTACTTGAATCCGCAACTCTCCTCCTCAAATTATCTCTTCTTATAACATTTCCGACGAATGAATAATTTAAACTTCAATTTCTTGAGCCCAGATGGAGGCTTTTGCCATATTGCCATCAAGAAATTTTAGGATAATTTTTTCATCATTTTTTTTTTCCACATTTCTCAATCTCTGGTTCTTTGAACCTCATCAGATAAAAAGGACTAAACAAAAAGGAATTTCAATTAAATGATCTTCCGGAGATTCTTCTGAGCAAAAAACTTTCTATAATAAATGATTACTTGTATACCTGGCGTAGATTAAATGTTTTTCCTTCGCTTCTCGGCTACCATATAATACAAAACCAATCATGAAGGAGGCGTAGAACATATGGCAGGCACGGGCCGATGATAGGGACAAAAAAATTACGGCCTGGACCTTTTTAGGATAATTACGCCAAGAAGCGGTCGTAATGGGAGACCGCACTGTATTTTCAATGGACCGGATGTTCGTGTCATTTTTACATTCATTTTTTACTAGAAAATTTTTAAAAATGATGACAGTAGGTTCATTTCTTTTATTCTGCTACTAAAGCAAGAGAGAGCACGCACGATTTACCTGGTCAAAATTGGGGAAGAATTGAGGCGCTCCGGGTACGAAGGGCGAACTCAACAAAACGTAGTTTAGAGATATTCGCATTTTAAAGTTTTATGTTACGGGCGAACTCAACAGAAAAGTCATGCCCTGGAATGGGAAAAGGAGTGGGGGTTGGGGAGTAGGATATGGAGTTCGCCCTTCGTACTCTCTCGGATATCGCAGTTAGAGCTTTGCCGCATATCGGTTTTTACGTATTTAAAGGGAAAAAAAGGGCGAACTCAACATAAAATTATATGGGTGTATTCACCAAGAGGTCTAGAATCTGAAAATGAAAAAAAAAAAATTTTGTCCTATGTTGAGTTCGCCCTTCGTACCCGGAGCGCCTCAATTGCATAGATCCCGCCGATAAGATATGAATCGCATGCGATCGAATAAAGATTGCGTCAGACGCAAAATCGCACGGATCTTTTATTGAAATGCACAAAATTAACAAAAAAATGAAAGTGGTCTTTGGGGTTTAAGCCTAAAAAACCGTTTCCTAGCCCTTTTGAGGTTTTTTTTCTACTGTCGATGACCCTTTTGTGGGTGGGGGGGGGGGGAGGAGTTACTGAATTTTTGGGAGAACACCGATCAACAAAAACAGTTGAACATAAAAAATTTGCATTTCGACATAAAAAATCTGTAGTTCACCATGATGCGTTTTGGCATAATGCAATTGAACATAAAGCATTCGAAAGTTCCAAAATTTTGAGCATAATGCATTTCAACATAAAGTGTTTCGCCATAAACTACTTTTTCAATAAATGCAAGTGGACATAAAAAAAGTGCAAGCCACCATAACGCTTCTCACCATAAAAGACTCTCTTTATGCTTGTTGTTTCGCCATAAAACTGTTTCTGTCGTTTGGGCATAATACATCTCAACATAAACTAGGGACAGAGTAAGCCTACTTTCGCTATTTAAAACGCGATTATGGCGAAACGACAAAAACCTTACAACTTGACAGTTCACCATAATGCAATTAACATAAAAATCTCACCATACAATGGGAAAAGTAAGCAGGCAGCCAATGGAATCAGTTCGTTTTATGACACAAGGGGGTTAATTTTTTTCCTCTCGCGAGGATGTGCGAATTGCATTATGGTGAACGTTTAAGTTTTAAGCGAATTTAAGTTTTCGACGTTTTGGAGGAGTATTGGGGACAATTTTGGGAAGAAATAGGGAGAATTTCGGGAAGTGTTGTCGACTGTTGGGAAGAAAACGTTTGGGAGGATTAGGGAGAATTTCGGGGAGTGTTGTCGACTATTGGGAACAACAATAATTAAATAATACAATAATTAAACAATAATTAAAATGGACAATTTCGGGGAGTATTGGGGACTATTTTGGGGAAAATTGGGAGCAATTTTGGAGAGGATTGGAGGCGATTTTGGGGAGGATTATGGTGATTTTCGCGGAGTGTTGGGAACTATTTTCAGGAGTGTTGACGACTATTGGGGACAACTTTTGGGGATTAGGGAGAATTTCGGGGAGTGTTGTCGACTATTGGGGGAACGTTTGGGAGGAATAGGAAGAATTTCGGGGAGTGCTGTCGACTATTGGGAACAACAACAATTAAATGGGACAATTTCCGGGAGTATTGGGGACTAATTTGGGGAGAATTGGGAGCGATTTTGGAGAGAATTGAGTGTTGTCGACTATTGGGGGAACGTTTGGGAGGATTAGGGATAATTTCGGGGAGTGTTGTCGACTATTGAGGACAACTTTTGGGGATTAGGGATAATTTCGGGAAGTGTTGTCGACTATTGGGGACAACTTTTGGGAGGATTATGATGAATTTCAGGGAGTTTTGTCGACTATTGGGGAGAACGTTGAGAGGATTAGAGAGAATTTCGGGGAGTGTTGTCGACTGTTCGGAAGAAAACGTTTGGGAGGATTAGGGAGAATTCCGGGGAGTGTTTTCGACTACTATGGACGACTTTTGGGAGGATTAGGGAGAATTTCAGGGAGTGTTGTCGACTATTGGGGACCACTTTCGGGAGGATTAAATAGATAGAATTTCGGGGAGTGTTGTCGACTATTGGGGAGAACGTTTGGGAGGAATAGGATGAATTTCGGGGAGTGTTGTCGACTATTGGGAGAACTTTTAGGAGGATTAGGGAGAATTTCGGGAGTGTTGTCGGCTATTGGGGACAATTTTTGGGAGGATTAGGGAGAATTTCGGGGAGTGTTGTCAGCTATTGGGAATGACTTTTGGGAGGATTAGGGAGAATTTCGGGGAGTGTTGTCAGCTATTGGGAATGACTTTTGGGAGGATTAGGGAGAATTTTGGGGTTGTTGGGGACCATTTAAGGGAGCCTTGTGGAAAATTTTGGGGCATATTGAGGAAGGTTGCTATGTCTTATATTATTTTACTCGTCCCTTAGTGACCTATGAGTTCTTGATATTGAAGTCCTTCGGGATCGCACGCGATTTGAGTTTAAGACGAATCGAGCCAATGTGGGGTTCTTCATTAAAATGTACAGGAAAGAAAGCTGGAGGAGGAGAATTTCTTCCAAATCTCGTCGACCAAGATTTAAATCGAGCTTCGTGTACCATATAAGGCTTTTTTCCCTTTCTCAGTATACACCAGCTAGAGAATCGCATCGCCCAGAGATGCGATCGGTGCGATTCGCTTCTCTGACTACTCACGCGATGCCAATCCCTTGCTTCCCCAATCAACCACCGTACAGACGGCTACATCTCCCACAATTACAGGCCCCCAAAAAACCTTTTTCTCTTCAAAATTAGAAGGGACGTAATTTTTTTCCTAAGAAAATCAATATGAAATCCGTCAGCCATTTATAGAAGCCGCTTATTTTCGCTAAATGGGTTGCATGACTCTACTCGTAACCCAATAAAACACTTGGAGCTCCTATCTGAAAGTTTAACTTTGCCATTTGTGTGCGTGTTACCTCACACTCAACCCATTTTCCAAGGGGGTGATAATTAATAAAATAAAACTTTAATTATTTTTACTCACTAATTAAAATATAATCTTTTATTTTCAACTTTCTTTTTAAATGATATAATAATCAACCACCATTAAAAAAATCTTTTCATATTAATAAATAATAGTAAAAGAGGGAGAAAGAATCAAAAAACGGATATTCCACGACCGGTTTCGGCGCCTCATCAGGTGGGCTATTTCATTTTACTTTCCTTGATCTCCCTATTACTAAAAATAAAAAATTGATAAACAACCTCAATTATGTCTTCTAATATTCAAACCCTAGATTAAAATAATGGGGTTTGGGGTGAGTAGACACAAAAGAACTGGCTTAATTACACTTTTATTAAAATCGTCATTAAACTTCAAAATACAACTTAATTTAACATCGGACACTCTTTACTGCACGCCTTGTAATCGAAAAACTCCCGGCAACCCCTCTCTTCCACCTTCTCCAAAAACTCTCCCATCGTCCCTTTCGGCACTTCACTCTTATCTCTGACGCTCGCATGACGTCACTTCGACAACCCTACATCCTCTCGGCCATCCCCGTCATCCGTCCCGGATGAACCGTCGTCCTGGTGCCAGATTTTAATGTTTTCGGCGCTAGTCGTCGTGATCCTCGGGCCTTCGTCGCCGCCTACTTTCCTGACTTCGTAGCGATCTTTTCCCAAAATCTTGGAGATTTTGTAAGGACCCAAAAATTTTCGTTTCGTTTTTGACTGAGTGACGAATTGGGTACGTTTAATAGCGACTAGATCGTTCACCTTGTATTTAGTAGCCTCTTTCTTCTTCTTGTTGTACGTGTGGATATTTCTTCTTGAATTTTCGCGATTTGACGTTTGCTTTCTCGCGGAGTTCTTCCCGTTTCTCGGAATAAAAACGTGCGCATTCTTCTTCAATGATTTCTTTCAGTCTCAGTTCATCGGGCGAACGCATATCAGTTCCTATCAGCAGTTTAAATGGTGTAGTACCGATCGATCGATATGACCCGTTTATTGCAGTCTGGACACGTTTGACATGCTTGTACCAATGTTGAGGAGAGTCCAAAGAGTACTTGGTCAGAATGGGAATGATTACTTGGTTAACTCTTTCCACCTGGCCGTTTCCTCGAGGTACGCCGGTCGTAATGTGAATCAAGTCAATCTGTCGATCATTGCAAAATTTCTTAAAAACGTCGCTGGTGAAAGCTGATCCCTTGTCTGTAATGATTCGTCTTGGAAATCCGAATGTGGCAAATTGAAGTTCTAGCTTGTCTACTACTTCATTCGTCGTCGTACTCTTCGTTGGATATAACCATACAAACTTCGAAAAGGCGTCGGCAACCACAAATATATGTTTGTACCCTTTTGCCGTACTTGTTAGAGGTCCTAGATGGTCTATATGAAGCGTCTCTAAAGGTACATCGCCTTTGTCGATCGGGTGCAGTGTTCCTTCGATTTTACCTCTCTTCCTCTCCGTAAGAATGCAAGGTACACAATTCTTTATGATCTTCTCAATCTTTGATGTCATATTAGGGAAATAATATTCTCTCTCCAACAATTCTTTTGTCTTCTTAACTCCAATATGTCCCATTTCATGAGCTTTCATGATGACTTCAGACTGCATACCTCTAGGGATAACAAGCCGTCGGTATTTGTTGTCGTCTTCATGGTAAAGCAGATCATTCGACATCACAAACGATTTATATGGTCCATGCTTCAACAATTCAACAACTGCACGAGATTCGCTGTCATCATTCTGTAAGTTCTTAACTCGTTCCAGCAATTCCGTTCGAATTAGGTAAGCTGTAGGATTACGACTAAGCGCATCGCAATGAGCCATATTTTTTCCTGCTCTGTGTTCGATCGTAAAGTCGAATTCGTCCATCTTGAGTGCCCATCGTGCTATTTTCGGCGAAAGGTCCTTCTTTGTCAACGTAGTTTGCAATGCAGAGCAATCAGTCACAATATTAAATTTTAAGCCAAGCAGATATACACGGAATTTCGCGAGCGCTTTTACTATCGCTAGAAGTTCTAACTCGTAGCTCGACCGTTTCGATTCAGCTTCCGTCGTTTTCATCGACATGTAATAAACTGGATGGAGTTTTGTTCCATTCTCGTCGTACTGAAGTAATATCGCTCCGTATCCTTGAGAAACATGCGTCTGTGTGCAATTCAGTCTTTGCTTCTGGGTCGTAAATTCGAAGTACAGGTGTAGTGCACAATAACTCTTTCAATTTTTCAAAGGCGTAAATCTGGGGATCCTGAAACTCGAAGTTAACTCCGTCCTTAGTCAAATCGGTTAGTGGCTTAGCAATCAAAGCGTAGTTTCTGACGTATTTACGAAAGTAGCCTGCAAGACCGAGAACTTTGTAAGGCTTTCTTCGTTTTCGGCATCGGAAAATTTCGTATGGCGTACGTTTTGGCATCGGAAGGTCGAATCGTATTATTAGAAACCAAATGACCAAGATAATCGATTTCAAAATGAAAGAACTTCGATTTGTTCCAATTAATCATCAATCCATATTCTTTGCATCGTGTTATAACTTTTTCCAATTTTTCCACCGCATCTTTTTCATCACGTCCGGAATAATCGCGTCATCAACGTACAACATCATTGTACCATCAGCAATAAGATCATGAAAAATGCTGTTTTATGAATCTCACAAAAGCCGCTGGAGAATTACAAAGGCCGAAAGGAGCTCGAAGAAACTCGTATTGCCCATCCGGTACTACGAATGATGTAAATTTTCGACTTTCCGTATCAAGTGGAACGTGAAAAAAACCGTTTTTCAAGTCTAAAGTCGTGAATATGCGTGCTCCAAATAATCTATCGATTTGATCTTCTATCAGCGGAAGCGGGTAACTGTCTTTAACAATCTTTCTGTTAAGTCGTCGAAAATCCACACATAGTCTTGATCCACCGTCTTTCTTCACCAGCACTATCGGGCTGGCATATTCCGATTGAGGGTTGAATAATGCCGTTGTCCAGCCATTCCTTAACAAGATCGTTGACTATCCCTCTTTCGATCGGGGCAAGTCGGCGTGGCGCTTGTCGTACTGGGTCGTCCGTAAGACATATTTTAATTTTACTTCCGAAAATTTGGATGGAATCGGGTCGTAATTTTTATGCAAATCTGCAACAAAATTATTATAAGCTGGAAGGCCCACGTCAAGATCGGTATCTGTTCTATTAATCGAAAATATCTTCGGAACATCATAAATCTTTTTAATTGAAATAATCTTCGAATTTTGAAGTAATAGTTCGACATAATCGAGAAATTGTCGTCCCAAAATTAAATCGTAAGGTATGAGATTATCGTCTACGACATGGAAATCGAGCTGGTAGTCTTCATCTTTAATTTTAATCGTTTCAGTAAAACATCCATTAGTTTTAAATTCGTGAGATCCTATTCCATTAAACGTAATTTCATCATTTCTCAATTTAATGTTAATACGACGTAAGCATGATTGTCTAATTAGATTAATATCGGCTCCAGAATCAAGTAGACCATATAAGTCGGCATCTTGAAGCGTCAAAGGAGTAACGATAGGGGTTGAAAACGCGTCTGATCTTGCGTTCGGCGAAGGGCGGGCGGGCGGATGCATGGTTACCCTTTTCCTCGTAACGTTCACTCGTTCCGTGCCTTGTTTTCGTTTCGGACAATCTTTGCTTTTATGCCGAAGTCGGAACAATTAAAACATCGTGGACCATTTTCTATGAATTTGCACGTATTACTTTCATGATTTCGGCCCCCGCAATTATAACATCTCTTCATATCGCTGCGCGACGTGGTGATACGAGTCGAGGAGGTTACTGTAGGGCTCGAGGTCACCGGTCCGATCGTTTGTTTCGGGCTTTTCATCGTTACTTTCGACAAACTTTTCATATTTTCGTACAGTTTTAATTTTTCCCTAAATTCTTTGCAAGTTTTTGCACCAAACAAAATCATTTTGTTTTCGGGACGATCGTCAATGTTTTCTATGACGTATTGAAAAACGCAGGAAATTTCGATATCGGCTTCTTTTGATATTTCTAACATTCTGTACAAAAATTCCGTCAAAGTTTCATTTGTTTTCGGTTTAAGTCGTTGCATTTTTTCGTGTACTATTTTTGACGACGAAATTGGGGCAAATTCGGTTATCAAGCGGCCTGAAATTGTTTCCACGTCTTAAAAGGTCGTTCATAATTGATAAAACGGCGTGCCGAATTCGTTAACAAACGTCGTCCGTAAATAAGTTTTGAACCTCCGAGAGTTCGCAAAGTTTTGCCATATCGTTAAAATTTTTCAGCCATTGTCGAACGCCCATCGCATCATCTTCACCCGAAAAGTTTTCTACACACGTTTCCATATCGCGAAATGCGATTAAATTTGGGTATCTACGGGAAACGCGCGCTTTTTGATCATCGTTATCATGCACGTCATAAAAATCATCATCATTATCATGCAAATCGTCATCATCATCATCGTCTCTATCATGCAAGTCGTCGTCATCATCGTCTCTATCATTTACATCGTCGTCGTTTTTAACATCGGAAACATGCGTTTCATCGTTAGGTTTTGACCTGCGGTCGTTGACCTTTTGTTTTCGTCGTAATTTTTCATCGTTAGCATCGGAATCTATTAAACGTTGAAGTAATTCAAGTTTCGTACCTGTGGTATCGAGATTTCGTTGTTGTAAGATTTCCCGAAGTCCCGCAGCCGTATAAAACTTATAGTCCAACGTCGCCATTTCGATGTATCCCTCGCCGCCAAACAAAATCCACAATTAACGAAAGCGGCCCCCAATTTTGTGGGGTTTGGGGTGAGTAGACACAAAAGAACTGGCTTAATTACACTGTTTTTATTAAAATCGTCATTAAACTTCAAAATACAACTTAATTTAACATCGGACACTCTTTACTGCACGCCTTGTAATCGAAAAACTCCCCCGGCACCCCTCTCTTCCACCTTCTCCAAAAACTCTCCCATCGTCCCTTTCGGCACTTCACTCTTATCTCTGACGCTCGCATGACGTCACTTCGACAACCCTACATTATATTTAATAATTAATTAACTT
>JACGAQ010003988.1:0-21346 GCA_014119065.1 Orius insidiosus | reverse complement strand
ACCACAGACAAAGTTGAGATCACCCTACGGGGTCTGGAAGACCCCCGAAAACTAGACGTGGAGGGTAAAACAATAACTTCTTTCAGGAAGTTAAAAAGGTAAAAAGTGAAACTTTCCTGAGCGGACACCTCCATAGACTGACACTTTTTTTTTTATCAATCCCCTTCAAAATCACATAGGTTTTATTAAGTAAAAATCCTCTAATATCCATATAAATTAGGCTTAAGTACAAAGCATGGGAAGAATGATTACAAGTATTTAGATAATTAAAAAAAAAAATGTTAAGTCTTTTTATTTTTATCAATGTAGAAATAATGGGCTTTCTGCCCTAGGGATGTCCCTCTCGCAAAGGGAGGAAGGAAGGAATTAGGAATTTCTCCCTACTAAAAAATCCCACACCAAATACATATTTGTAAAAAATATAAGGATTGTTTGGTGAAAATCGGACCAACGGTTTTGCCGCTTTTGTGAGGGTATCACAATAACTTCTTTAAGGAACAAAAAAATAGTCCCCAATTTGACAACGTCTGTGTTTTTAACTTCCCTAAAGAAGTTATTGTGATACCCTCCTAAAAACTTCAAAAATTAAAAAAAAAAACCACTGAAAATTTAGAATAGAAAACTAAAAAAAAAGTTTGGGAAATTTTTGAAAAAAAAAAACTTTCTCTCCGTTATACTTCTTTCTTCTTTATAATTTCCCCTCCGATACTACCCCTCCCTTATACTTCCCCCTCTGATATACTTCCCCTCCTTAATACATCCCCCCTCCTATATTGTTCCTCTTTAAGGAAGTTCCCGTCGGGGCCTGCTCCAGACAAGTACTTTTTACCGAAATAAATATTTTTTACATATTTATTTACCTTTTATTTAAAGTCTAGAACCTTAAAATGACCACGAAACATAGTTATAGCATTTTAATTGCCAATAAAATTATTAAACTCTCAAATATAAAACACTCGATAGTCCGTTTTTCGCGTTATCCACGCTTTGTCCGGAACCAATTAGCTCGGATAAACGAGGGTCTACTTTTATTTGTAAATTTCAGACAATCGAATTTTCACCTTTAGCCTGTATAAAAATAAGCGAATAAATCGCGTTGTGCCTACATGATCAAAATTATCAAATTGTTTGATTTGGCGCCTACTCTTTCATAACTTGATATTATTTTGTTCAACTTTTACATAATGAGTTGGTAAAAAATTTAGTTCAAATAGTCCACAAGTTATTATTATTATATTATTTTATTATTATAGGTACATACAATATACGAGTAAGTATATTATTTCTCCCTACAATCCGAGGAAACATTTTTTTTTTTTTTTTTTTTTTTATTTTTAATGCTTACATTGATAAATTGATAATTAATTTTTTTAAATGATATACGTATATTTATATTTGAACGGAACTTATACTTCGAATGATTTGGCCGAAAAAATTCCAGTAGATGCTTTTTTATGTGAATAAGAAATGACATCAGATAAAAACCGAATGGTTTTCGAGGAAAATTCTCTTTTAGGCTTATTCTTTTAGGAAAACCTCAATATCAACTAATGATCGCGAGTTCATCTTTTTTTTATATAGGTAGAATTGTTTTATATTTAAATACACATCTTTGAAATTTTTTCAAAACATTTAAGTGCGACAAATTAAATTTTACAAGTTTTGAGAGGTCAGAAGAAATAGTTCCTTTGGTGCCGACACCAAATTAAAACTGTTTTTAGAGGAAAAAAGTACCTCTCATAATTTTTTCAGATGTAATAGAACGGTATTTTATAAATTTATAGGATCATTAGTTTTCCAGATATTGAGGTTTTTCTAAAAAAGGATCAATCCGTTTTTCTCAAAAACCTTTCGGTTTTTTTTTTAAATCGGAAATCTATTTCAATTCTTATTCACATAGAGAGGCGAATTTTTTTTCGGCCAAATCGAAGTAAGGGCCGTGATTCGCCTCTTATTAGCCTTTCGAAAACCGTCGTTTGGAGGAGTTTCCAATTAACTAAACAGTTAGATCTCAATAATTTTGACCCTGACTGTTAATTTTCAGAGCAATTTTCCCATGTTTAAGGTTTCTTCTACCTCAAGAATTGCGATCAAATTAAATCGGCATTTTTTGTGTGTAAAAAGGAGAAACTGTGTGACATCGCCGGTTTCCAAAGGAGGTCCCCTCGCTCTTTATAATAGTGGTGTGACAGTCGATTGTCTCGCGATTCGCAGGCTATTTGCCCGGTAAGTAATTGCGGGAAACTCCGCCTACTCGGGTCACATCGTTTCGAAAAATTGTATTCATTGACTTCTTTTCTAAAGAGGAGAGGAGGCGTTTTTCCGTTCCTCTAATAACTTGTTTTTAAATCGTAGACTCACCATTGTCATGAAATCGCTCTCTTTGAGGTTGTGTTAAAAATTGCACGCAAAAATACGTAGAAAAAGAGAGAGATTGTCTTCATGGGTCATCCAATCCAAGCCATCGAACATCTTAGGAGACGTTATGATCTTATGGGGTCTCGAGGAATCGTATGCTCGTATTCATAATCTTCAGTATTAATATTCATAGCGATAACTTGGAAAATATCGATCGAATTATCTCTAGTTCCGCCGGGTAGAGTTGGAGACGAGGAAGTAGTTTTGAGAGAGGCGAAGGGTCGACTCGAAACGGCTCACAAGGCCAAAAAGATTGCCAAGGATGAGAACCATCGCTTGTCCCTCGCGAGGAAAAAGGAAACTAACAATCTTAGTTTGACTTCATTTAATCGACTCCCTCGATTGGAATCAATTGGTCGCCGTCAATTTAGACGGAAGATCGAATGCGGATACCAACAGTTAATCTACATATGAGAAAGATTTGTATGTAGGAGTTTCTTTTCCATGTGGCACACACATAAAAGAAGGAAGGTTAGATTTATGTTCTAGTTACCTTTTTCGATTGGATGCTAATTACCTGTCAGACATATTTGTGCAGAAGGAAGGGTGGAAATGCAGCCGAAACGTCGTACTCTAACAAAATCGCCAAAAAACCGGCAAACAAGGGGTAAAAAGGGCCGAAAGGAGTCAACCGGGGTGGGCGACCACTGATGGGGCGCATCACTGAAGGTTGCCCGCTCATAGCAAGGGGGAGTAAAAATCTGATGGTAGTACATAATATCTTGTTTTAATTTTTAATTTAAAATAAAATAGGGGCTCGAGGTCCCTGAAATCTGAAACAAGTTTTAACATAGCGGCGCGTTAAGACAGTCGTTTATCTCCAATCATCGTGTGGGACTGAAATTTAAATGACTTATGTTAAACTCGGCTTCCAGGACGACCGAGATGTCAAAATAGATAAATGGAAAAGATGTCGGTGTGGATTGTAAACAGCGTTGTTTGATCCATTACCCAAAGGATGTCGGATGGTTAGCGAGGGTTCCCCGGGTAAGGGTCCGATGGGGGGCTAGATATCGATTTAGGATGTCCTACATGTAGGTACGTTTTGGAATCAGTCCAGCCTACTATCAAGCATGTAAAGAGGCGGACCACTCTTGTTCTCCCCGTTCGTGTCAGACGATCCATCATTGATAAAACCCTTCCAATCATTTACCCATATTATATGCCTCCTTTGAGTCCGTTCTCCTCTGCTCGACCTTTTCTTGATGACGCCAAATCTGCTAAAAAGTCAAACCTATTTGAGCCCTGGGTTGTCGGAAAAAATGTCAAATGATCAGTTTTAATACTCGGAAACTATGAGGTTCAGCGCAAAAAGTACTAAATAACTGCAAATCTAAAATGACTTTTTCAACATGATCTTGCGCACAATAGACCCATTAGGGGTCGGAGTGCACAGGGCCCTAAATAACCTAAATAACATGATCTTCATCAAATAACTAGAAATACGGAAGGAGACGTACGACATTCACAAAACTATACAAAATCCAAAAAGAATGTTTTTTACTAAACCCGGACAAGACGGTCATGACGTCACTGCTTCTGAGTCATTTCCAACCGAGACAACACGTCAATGCTCCCGCCAACCTTCCTCACTTACTTTGATAGCACTCCTTGAAATTTTTGAACTAGCTTCTGGAGGGGCTTTAAAAAAAATTACATCCGAAAACCGCTAATTTCATTTCTAAAATAAGAAATTGGGGTTTTAACTTGAAATAAGGCCGTTGGCGACGACATCTAGTGAAAAATAATGTGTACATGCTTGTATGGAGAAAATAGAGTGGAATTTTAAAAAAATGAGCCTCTTAAGTCAATTTTAACGGATTTTCGAACGAAAAACCCTAAAATTTGGCAATTTTGGTAGTCAAAATGGTCATATGAATAGAGTGATGTGAATTGAATGATTGAATAAATGAATAGAATAATATGCGTAGATTACGAATCTGAGATTAAAGTACTTTGAAGAGCTTCCAACAAAAATTTCCTTAAAGAGAAGTAAAATTTAGGAGGGGGAAGTATAACGGGGGGGGGAAGTATAACGGAGGGGAAATATAAGGGAGGGGCAGTATGAAGGAGTAGGAAGTATAACGGAGAGGGAAGTTTTTTTTTCCAAAAATTTTTCGAAGTTTTATTTATTTATTTTTGAAAAAAAAAAATTTTTTTTCAAGTTTTTTTTAATCGTAAAATTATCCAACTTTTTTTTTAATTTTCCGTTTTCTTTTTTAAATTTGCGTTTTTTTTTTGTTTTTTTGAAAAAAATTTTAAGTTCTTTTTTTCGAAAATTTTTCGATGCAAGATAAAAATAGTGGGATTTTGCCCAAGAGAGGTCCCTCTCGTAAGGCGTCGAAGTATGAAATTTCTTCCTACTACAATGATTAATGTTGAAAAAATGATAATTTTTTACCTACTTCAAAAATTCGTAAAAAATATAAGGAAAATTTGGTGAGAACCCAACCAACCGTTCGGACGCTGTGAATTTTTCAAAATTTCAAACAGACATATCTCCGCCAATTTTTCGAAATTCAAAAATCGCACTCGTTACATTCTTCTTCACCGACTGAAGAAAATTGGGTGAAAATCGGTTGAAAACTGTGGCCGTAATGTGTTCCGGAAAAAAAATGCTACGGACGGCCGGCACCACAGACAAAGTTGAGATCGGAAAAGATTCGATTTGACCCTCCGGGGTCTGGAAGACCCTTCCACAAAAACTCGACGTGGAGGGTATCACAATAATTTCTTTAAGGAAGTTAAAAATAAGGTTCTCTTTTGAGACCAAGTTAGGTTGTGTTAGGGGCACCCTGTATAAAAGCATTTTAAACTCCACCATCATATTCTTTGATTATAATTAAGGGGGTTTACATTTAACTTTTTTTCATAAAACCACTTTTTAATGTTCTCCCATACACGCGCCATGTGTTTCCGGACACCGTCTTGGAAATAAATAAATTCTGAATTTGAATATTTTTAGTTTTACTACATTTATTTACATATGGTGCAGAATTACGACCCTTGGGGTTTGGAAAGTCCCGGAAAATTTCCTGGGACTTCCATGGAAGCTGGTATTTTATTGGATCGCACTGCTCAATGAAAAAAGAAATAAGACGGCTTTTTAAAATTCAGTATCAATTTTGATCCTTTGTTGTGTTTTCAATATGACAACAGAATTACACGGGGTACTCGGATGTGGTTCTTTTGATTTCTGTATTTGATTTAAATCTCTGGCGGAATAGACCGTTCGGATAGGTCGGAAAACCGTTCATAAAAGATGTCTTTGATTAGGCCCGGCCCTTTGCATCTGCCCTCTCCCTAAATCCCATTATCCCTCGGTTCGGGATAAAATTTCAGTTGTGTGTTCATTGAAAAACCTCAACTACCCACCTATTTCCTGCAGAGGGCAGCCCCTAAACCGGATATCTCTTTTGTTTCCCCACGCAGACTAACCACTTTACAAGAACACACTTTTTCCCAATTTTATTGATATAACCTTTCTACATATTGGGAAATGGCAAACAAGCCTCATTTGCACTCAGGGAATCCGTGCTTAATATTTCAATCAATTTTCACCTGATCCCATTAGACGTGTCAAATAAAACAAAAAAAATTATTAAAAGCGCTACTATTCGGGGCTTGAAAATGTCGAAGCCTCCAGCGAAAGGAACCACGAAATTCTCGTGCACGCCCGAGGGAAGATCTGTTCGCCCTAATTACTATTATCACCGTTTCCTATTTTCGTTATTTAACAAGACTGGGTATAACAAACATTATTAAAAATTACTATAATTATCATCGATCTTATCAGATACATCGAGTGATGGAAATCAACCCTTTGGCCCAGGTTCGAGTAATTTTCTTCCTTTACTAAGTACGGGAACTTCCTTAAAGTGGGGCAATCGAATAGTTTTTCATCCCTCTAAAATGAAATTTTAGTATCAACGTATGTAGAGCAAATTAAAGTTTGCCTAGCCAGGGCATACGGGACGGAAGAATATGGGAGGGGGAAGTATAACGGAGGGGACGTAAAACGGAAAGGAAAGTATATGGGAGGGGAAGTATAACAGAGGGGGACGTAAAACGGAGGGGGAAGTATAAGGGAACGAAAGTATAACGAAGGGAGGGAAAGAAAGTATAAAGGATGACAGTAGGACGAGATTTCATTCGGACGGATTTCAATTTAATACAATTTTTTAAATATTATACTCTATTTAAAGAAATCATCTCGACCGAAAGTATTCTCATCCTAAAACTAAAGCGCAAAAAAACTGTTCATTGCTGCGTTCAAGAATGCGGCAGCGCTCCACCCGGCAAGTTTAAATTCCTTTTTGGGCGTACCGAGCTCATCATCCTTCCCAGGGCCGCCTAGGGTGAGTAAATCCTCGCGAGAGGAAAAAAAATTAACCCCCTCGTGTCTCAAACGAGTTGATCCTCTCAAAAATAAACAAACAAACCGATCGTGGTGGAACGCTGCCTTATTTCTCCGACTCAGCAATTTTTGTGCGTTAGTTTTAGGACGAAATAACAGTAGGACGAGAATACTTTCGGATGAGATTTCATATTTTAATTTTAACTAATATTTTATTTTACAGTTTTTTTTTTTTTTTTATAGGACGAGATGACAATAGGAGGAGAATACTTTCGGACGAGTTGATTTCTATCTTAATAAAGTATAATATTTAAAAAAAACTGTAGAAAAATTGAAATCCGCTTGTCCGAATGTAATATCGTCCTACGGTCATCTCGTCCTAAAAAGGGGCGTAGCTTGATAGGACGAGATGACAGTTCACATTAATTTTTCTTTTTCTGTTATTTTTAGGACGAGAATACTTTGGGACGAGATGTGTACCCCCAGAATAAATGGTGCCCTTCGAGGTGGGCTTTTAGAAGGACATAAAATGTCATCATAATTTTTTCAGATTTTTTGAGGTGGTAGAACAGTATTTTAATTTTTTTCTCAATTTCAAGCTATTTTATGCCATAAAAAGTGAGTGGTGAAGTTAAAAATTAATTTTATTATTTAAAAAAAAAATAAAAAATTAGAAGAAAAAGGTAAGTGTTTCATAAATTTCGACACAGGATAGGTATCAGTCGAGTGGTCTAACTTTCCATATTCTTCCAATTATTTATTTATTATTATTATTATTTATGTTTATTATTCATTTACTTTATTTTTGGCAATAAAATTAATTACACCACTAATTTTTTATTGCGAAAAACAGCTTAAAATTCAGACTAAAATTGATAAAATACTGTTGTATTTGCTAGACAATAATAAATAAATAAAATTCTCGAGATATTGAGGTTTTTTTACTATTGGGGTCTTGGTTCATGCGTAATCGCGCAAATAGGGAACGTTTTTTGGAAGCTATTAAAAGTTACAGAGGGAGAAAGAATGAAGAATCCCGCAGTGTCCATAATACCGTCTAATGAAAGTCAAGTAAAAAAGTAGGAGAATGAAAATAAGGAAATAGTTCACCTGATGAGGCGTATTACGCCGAAACCGGTCGTGAAATATCCGTTTTTTTCATTCTTTCTCCCCCTGTAACTTTTAATAGCATTGAGGTTTTTGTAAAAAAGAATAAGCCCGTTTTTTCTCGAAAACCGTTTGGTTTTTTCATCTGAAATTTTTTCAGTTCTTCGAAATAAAGAGGGGCATCTTCTGGAATTTTTCCGGCCAAATCGGAGTATGGGATAAAATGCGCCTCAAAACATTTTCTTTTTTGATATTCTAATTTTTATTGCGTATGTATTCCGCAAGGAGCTTGATTTTAACTAATAACCAATAATGGAGGAAGAATGACTGTGATAACGGGTATCTCACGACGCGTTTCGGCTTAAAAAGCCTCGTCAGGTGAGCTATTCCCTCTATCACAATCATTCTTGGAGAACGGTGGCGGCGGTG
Source organism: Orius insidiosus (assembly GCA_014119065.1). Classification (NCBI taxonomy): domain Eukaryota; kingdom Metazoa; phylum Arthropoda; class Insecta; order Hemiptera; family Anthocoridae; genus Orius; species Orius insidiosus. Next base: position 13,035 of record JACGAQ010003988.1, on the reverse strand, counting down.
AGCTTCCAGGAAACGGTTTGTTTCCAGCTTCCCGCTGTGTCTACTAAATCTCTCGGATATAGGGTTCACAGTGAAAAGAAGAATGATTGTGATAGAGGGAATAGCTGACGGTTTTAAGCCGAAACGCGTCGTGAGATACCCGTTATCACAGTCATTCTTCCTCCATTATTGGTTATTAGTTAAAAATTTTTTTTTGTTTATTTAGTACAAATCTGTTTGAAATTGAATATTGTAAAAAAAGAATATAAACAAAAAAAAAGTTTGATTTATTGAAGTTTTCATGTGGGGGAAAATTAACATTATTTCCACTGAGTTGTTTTAAGGTATTCGATTCATTCAAATTATAATTAATAACGTAGGCGGTTATTCAAATGAGTATGGAAATTTTCGTTCTAATTTTCCTCAAATTAAGAGAGTGTGAGGGCAAAGTATCCTTTTATCTACCATCTTCCTTCAACTTCCTCATGTATATTAGCCGGGAAAAGGTGTGGAACTGTCGGTTTTTATATGGTTTTAAGAATGTCGCTTGTCTGAATCAAAAATGGCCAACCAAGATTCGTATAATCAAATTAGAGAACCGGTTGTCGGCAGTTCCCGGAAGAAATCTTCAAGGATAACAGATTTTTGTCGGGAATTTTTCGTCATAAGTTAAGGCTTTTCGCTATTATGTTCACCTCAATAAATAAGAAAAAAACGTTCGCCATCTCAGACTTGAAATAATATTATATTGTTCACATTTCATATAAATAGAACAATTTTATGTCATTCGTGCCCACAAAATAGTGAAAAGATTCGCAAAAACTAGGAACATTCCTTAATAAAAATTTTCAATATAATTTTATATCAAAGTAAATAGGGGAAAAAATAAGAAATGAGGCCGTTGGAATTTTTTTTCATACGTTAAAAAATGGATTTTTGTTGAATTTTTAAAATTTGGCTTGAAGAGTAGGAGGGACGTGACGTCACTCGTTTTGCGTTGTCTTCCCGTGCTTGAACCAGTAATGACAGTTTTTTGGTACATGTGACTTTACCATAACAACGCGCATGCGCGAGCATTCTTGTGTTATAAGTTTCCGCGTTTTTTCAAAAGTTCAACTTTGAGATTTTTCTACATTTAAACTAGTTTGAAAACACGAGGGGGCTTATGGAGCATGCGCAGAAGGATTTGGACGTCAAATTGACGTGTTCCGAATCGTTCGGCCGTCAAATCTGAAGTAAAATCCTTCTGCGCATGCTCCAGGAGTTACAAACCAGTTTCAAACTGGAACAAAGCTATTATTATTTTGTATCTCACCATAGCTTAAAATAAAATATAATTATAAACACATAAACAAAAGCGCTAAGAGGAAGGCTTTTAAAATTTCAAACTTGCATATCTCCGCCATTTTTTCGAAATTCAAAAATCGCCCTCGTTACATTCTAGTTCTCCGACTAAGTTTTGTGAAAATTTGGTGAAAATCGGTTGAAAACTGTGGCCGTGAAATGTTCCGGAAAAATACTACGGACGGCCGGCACCACAGACAAAGTTAAGGTAAAGATCAATATTCGATTTGACCCCGGAAGATCCTTCCCAAAAAACCCGACGTCGAGGGTATCACAATAACTTCTTTAAGGAAGTTAAAATGGTCAACTTAGCTCGAATATCTGAAAATGTTGTACATAACCATTATTGAGATGAGCATTTAGTAGATAAGAAGAGTTAGTCATTGTGAAGGGATTTTAATTATGTTAAGTCTTGGGTTCGAGTGGTTGGAAAGCCATTTTATGATAGGAACGAGAAAGAGTAGGAAGTTGAAGGCACGAGATGTTTTTCCCTTGGGTCCGAGGTGGTTTGAGGATAAAAGAAGCTACAATGCACGATCCCTTCCCACGGGAGCCATAATCTACACTCATCTTCTTAATGGAGAGCTTTCGGGGATAGAAGAGAAACGAATTCCGCCTAACGGACTAGCGATATTTCAATCAGCATAAGAATGACGTAGCGAGTGAAAACACCTTTTGAAGAAAAGGTTTGTTCTTTTTCCTCTCTGGACAATGGATTAATGTTGTAGGTATTGAGGGGGCCTTAGGTTTACCGGCGACCTCTAATAAAGACGTACTTATGTGAAATGGATTTGTTATTTGGTAAAAGAGAGGCTTCCTAGGCAATCGGGCGACATGCTATTCGAGTGTAACCGAGAGTAAAGCTCGCCTTTTGTCCCTCGAGTACAAATATAGAACAGTGGGTAACGCGCTTAGTTCTGCCCTCCCCTCCGAACTGAATGCTTCCAGAGTTTTTCCTATTCTATCTCAATTACGAGTCAATAGGAAAACGTAGGAGCCTCGCCTAATGTGGGAGAACGTTTAGGGACGTCCCTCCTACACAAAAAGAGGGTCTCGTTTCGCTTTAAGGGAATTTGAGATCCCACTTTGCCGTTTCCTTTTTTCTAAACACATTCGCCTCGGGAGAGAAAAATCAGACCATGAAAATAATGGAACCGCCATTCTTTCTCTTTCTTTTTTTTTTGCCATGAAACGATCTTAGTTTTTGATTTTACTTTATTGTTCGAGGAACAACATGTCTCACGTAACAAAATACCGGCCTCGAGAATACAAAAGAACCTATTTCCGCTGGTAGGGTCGAGAATTACTTCAGAAACAGTAAAACCTTCTTTTGACTGCACATTCGTCAAAAATTCACGCAATTTAGATGTGGCTCCACATTAAAATATGAACATGAAACCATTATGGCCAAAATTTTAAGGAGGCCGTCGCATCCGAATCTCAACCGAACCGATTTCCACACGAATGTGGTTCCGAAATATTTAGAAGTTGCTTTGTTCTGCTTAACTTCCTTAGAGAAGTTATGTTTCACCCTCCACGTCTGGTTTTGGGAAAGGGTCTTCCAGACCCGTAGGGTCTATTCAAATATGGATCTCTACCGATCTCAACTTTGTCTGTGGTGCCGGCCGGCCGTAGCATTTTTTTTCCCGAACACCTTACTGCCACAGTTTTCAACAGATTACTTCTACAGGAGCCAAAAAAAGTTATAATATCAACTTCCGCGCTCTCCGAAGTACACTGTAGAGAAGAGGAGAGATGAAGCGCCCGTGCTCCCGTTTTCAAAGCTCCCCTTGGCGGCGTCGCGAAATGCTTGTTACAGGTGTTTAATATTATTAATCAGTGACTACTGAGTAGTTAGATGCTATGTTATAGATAGGTCTAAAATCCCTGAAAAGATGCTTGTTTACAGGCTTTTCGCAGGGCTTCTCCTTCAATATTCTGTTCATTTTCTAAAAACTCTGTATATCGCGGCACCCTAAGTTCCGATCAACCTTAAATTTTCAGAATTTACTCATATCGAATAAAGAAGACCTGTATGAAATTTTAAGTCGATTGGTATACAGGGTGCTGAGATCCAGATACCCGAAAATTTTGACATGAAGTAAACATACACTTGCTACCGTTCGTACTTTGTCCGCTTTCGGTCGGGTTTTGCTTGGCGGGGCGGAACGCTGCCACGTTCCTAGATCAATGGCTTATAGGCCATCGTCCCCTAAAATGTTAACCTGGGTTACTCCCAGGGAGATTCTTTTCGTGGTCAAGTTGCCTCCGCCTTCGCTCTTTTCCACAACGCGGGAGAAGATTTACACCGAGCGGCGCCGATTGTGCGAATCGAATTTGTTCAACGGGATTTTCAAAGAGTCGACTATTAATCTATGGTTATGTAGTCGAGATTATGACGTCCGATTCATACCCCAAGATGTTTATCTTCACGTGAATAATGGCCACATTTTCCTCTCTCCGCTTAAAGAGTATCCCTGGGTAGTGTTGGCGAATCGGCCCCGGAGCCGAATTTGCCAAAAACACAAATCGAAAATTTTTTACAGCCTCTCAACGGCGTTTTCAGCGGTCAGTTGCCATAAAAATATCGTTTTTTCGAGAAAAAAAAAATTCACCACATTTAAGCTAGAAATGTTAGGAAAAATTCTCCCAAGTAAAAAGGCGATTCTAAATCAGAAGAAAAAAATTTTTTGGGGGCCTACAGTCGATTAGCTCGAGGTTTTTATAACTTAAAATGTCAAAATTTTCTTTTTGTAAAAACTTAACCAAACTCCACTTACAAAAAAAATTTTTTTGAGTGGCGGGCTTCACGCTGAATGAGCTTCAACAAAATTTAAAAAGTTCAGCCAATTTGTCGATTTGACCCCCAAAAAACGTAGGGTGAAACAAATTTCTAAGTTAAGCGGGATTAACAGCCTTCGCGTTTTCTTTTCAAGTCTTTAACAAGTCTTTAAGACCCAGGAAATGATTTTCTCTCCTAGCTTCAATTTTTATTGTTATCTGCCATTATGTCCTCTATTATTAACGAAATGTAATTTAATATAAAGATTTGTATCAAAATTTTAATTTTTACACATTTTTTGTAAATAAAACTGCAATCGGGTCCTAAAAGACCCGGCTACCGCCGTAGCCGTTGTTAATTTTTCCGTTACGGATTTACTTTCTCTCACCCGGCTTACCGCCGTTCCCGGTATTAATTTTTCCGTTACGGATTTACTTTATCTCTAAGAAAAGTACGTTAGCTTCCCCCTTCTTTTATTTTTCATGGGTTTTCCGTTTTTTTTTCTTTCTTTTCACTCACTTGCGTTTATTACCTATCATTGTGAAAGTTAGTAAAATGCATCCCGATCCTATTTACGACCGCCGATGATATTTTGGGAGAATTTCGAAGACAAAATGAGGAAGAAAGTTTTTCGGACGATAGTGGTGATGAACTATTTAGTGATGTGGATGAAATCGAAACTCACGAGGAAGAAGATGACGTTATTACACCTGATGAGATGAACGATTTATCGTCGGTAGAGAGTTCACACATACCTTGGAGTAGGATTGCTCCAAAAGCATCAAAAAGAAGACCTGAAAATATTCTACGTCATTCTAGCCACCTTACTTCTACAAGTCGGAATATAAAATCACAGGTAGATGCGTTTTCTTATTTTTTTCTCAAAACATTTTGGAAACGATAGTCAAATGGACCAACGCAAAAGCAAGAAGTATTTGCAACGAAAAGAACATCGAGTGGAACGACGTCACAATTGCGGAATTGAAGGCATTTATCGGGCTCTACTACTGATTGGAAGATTTAGAGAATCGAAAGAGGACAAGGATAATTATGGTCAACGAATGAACAATTCAGTCGCCCAATATACGCTGCAGCTATGAGTCGAGATCGCTTCAGACAAATCATGAAATATTTACGTTTCGATGACTTTGCAACCAGGGAAGAACGAAAAAAAACAGACAAATTAGCACCAATCAGAGATGTCACAGATGAGCTGTTAGCCTCCTTCAAATCGTCGTTTGAAATTGGAGAAAATGCGACTATTGACGAGCAGCTTGTTGCTTTCAGAGGACGGTGCTCCTTCAAAGTTTACATGCCTTCTAAACCTGCAAAGTATGGAATTAAAATTGGATGCTATGTGACGCCGAAAATTATTACTGTTCAAGTTTTGACGTGTATTTGGGGAAAGTTGGAGAACGAGAAACAAATCAAAGTGCCCGTGTTGTGAAACAGCTTAGTTCCCATCTAGATCAATCCGGTAGAAATATAACTACGGATAACTTTTTCACTTCAATTGACCTTGCGAGATATTTGCTAACAAAACGTATTACTTTAGTGGAACTCTGCGAAAAAACAGAGGACTACCTCAATCACTTTTGGACCTCAAAGATCGGGCAGAAATGTCATCCGACTTTTTGTTTCGAAGGACATAACTTTGGTATCGTACATGCGAAAAAGAAAAAATGTGTTGTACTTTATCATCTATGCATCATGAGCACGAGATTATGGGCCCGGAAAAAAAATTTAAGCCAGAAGTAATTGACTATTACAATCAAACGAAATGTGGAGTGGACATACTCGACAAAATTGTCGGGGAATATACATGCAAACGGTCATTTCGGAGGTGGCCCATGACCCTTTTTACGAACTTTATAGATATCGCAGCTTACAACGCGTTCGTATTACTGAATATAAAAAACGAAAGTTGGAAGCCTTCGCTTGTAAAGTCACGTAAACGAAAAGAATTTTTGGTAGAGTTAGCCACACAACTTATAATCCGAATATTGACCAGAGAGTCAAAAGAATCCAAGAAGAAAAATTTCATGCAAGCCACATCTTACCAGAGCATTTGAGGCAACGGGACGACAAATAAAGAGATCATCAGATGGAAGTTGCAGTTCAAGAAAAAGAAGTCGATGTTCTTTGTGCTCCGGAAATGACAACAAATACTTTACCAAATGTGACGAGTGTAAACAGTTTGTATGCAAAAAACACTTCGTAGAGACCAAAAAACGCGAATGTATGAGTTGTTTGGAAGTGAGTGTCTAAAAAATTTGTGAAGAATTTGATTAAAAATATGTACTATACGCTAACTGTATATAATGTATATAAATAAAATTTAGTACTGTATAAAATGGTATTTTGAACATAAACCTATCTAGAATATAAAAAACGAATAAACATAGATTTAGAAAAGAAAAACTATACATATAGCGAGGTTTTGAGCAAAACTGGACGTAGACATCTTTTTTTTTCGCTATTATGTTAAGCATGTACATACAACCTTTAAATGCCAGGTCACGTCTGTCTTGAGGAGTTTGAAAAATAGGAAAAGCGAAAATGGAAATTTAATGGTCATCTCGGAACGTGTAAGAAGACGTTTGGAATTCTCCTTTCACCCCCTTATTTCCTTTCTCATCCCGATAGCAGTTGTTGCTTGGTCAGTGACAGTTCATAAGTCACCCGGGGTTTAGTTTTCTAAAAGAAGGGCAAAAAAGGGTGTCCGTCGTTATCCAAAAGTAGCCCCGGCTCGCCCCTGAGTGAGTTACGTTTCCTCTTTGGCACCATTTATATTGAAGGGTTGCCTTTAAGCGCTCCAGGGGTTCCTAACCGTCCCAACTTGCTCTCTGACCAGAAGGTCCCTCTGGTCAAAAAGACCAATGGTCTGTTCATGATCACAACCGCTCCGGGCTTCACCTTACGTATAAAGATCATATTTATAAAAAGCGGTTTTCAAGGAAAAAAGGTTCTTTTTTGAAGCAGCTCTATCATGATCAGCTTGAAGGAACCTTGACTTTGGTGTATGTTTATATGGCCATTTATACCGTACAATGATCTAATCGTATTTGATTCTATTTATTTATCTACCCCTTTTTTTCTGACCATTAAATTCATAAGCCATTGTGGTGGCATTGAATTGAGTCAACCCCTTTCCCGTAAATGGGAGGGTAACAAGGTGTGTAATACGCTCAACAAAGGGTTGATTGATGTCTCGATCCTAATAATAGGCGCGTGGAGTTCTTTATTGCTAACATCAAAATTAAAAACTCGGCGGACACTTTTTTTAACCGAGAAATCGTCCGTTTAAAGAAAGAAGAAAAAAAGTAGTAAATCATAATTGTAGATGTATGAATCATCGATTAAAAGACTGTTTTACCGGCGTTTAACTTCTGTTTTGTTGCGTATAGGACTGGAAACGATCCATTATCTCTTTGTCTAATTAAAGCTTACCTTCCCCCTTCATTTTTTACGTACATCATCCCCCCAGTCTCTACCCCCACGCAGACATCGGGTGTGTTCCGGGTTCGTAAAAAAAAAGTTAGTTTTTTCCTCCATCATAAAAAAGTGACGGTATTTCAGTTTTTGAGTAATTAAAGATTTCTATCTTTTTAATCTACCACTTAATATTCGTATAAGCGCCGTTTTGAAGAGCGGGCAGAGTGCGTCATAATTAGTCGGTAATTTTACCCAATATGGGGCTTTTTTTTCTGTTAAATGAAAAGGGTTTTAATTTTTCTTTTCTAATTAATGATTGTTTTTTCACTTTTTCCCTCTTTCTTTATGTCTTCCCCAAAAGACAACAATCCGGAACTTTTTTGTTTATTGGACTCAAGTTTACCCAATTAGAGGGTTTAATGGGAAATTAATTAAGTTTGGCTAATTACTTTGGAAATTGATTTTAAAAGCGAATGCCAATTTTTTGAAGTTATGATGAGGATGGAATTTTTTCACTCTTTTGGATCTCACCCAAGCTAATTAGTAAATCGTTAATTACTTTAAGTACTCATTTATTATAAGTCAAGGAATTACTGATTAATCAACAGCAATATATTGGATATGTTGCCTGAAGCTGGACCTGAGAACATGGTTTTCGAAAAAGCACAAACGGGATCTTTACAGCTGCTATTTTTTATTTCCACCAATCTTTTATCAAATCGTCGCGTTAGTTTAACACCGGATAAGTGAATTTTTATCAATTTTGAGTTAGGCATAGTTTCTGATGGTAAATTTGTGGAGAATCGAATTCCGTTGGTAGTTTAACCTTATTACCAACAGAAAAAGCGAAGTTCACGATTTAGCCAACAGGTGATTGATTCCAATGAGAAATTAATCCGTATTTTGGCTCTCCTGAAAACCTGGGAAAAATGATTTATCTGGTGTTAGAACTAAAGCGACGAAATCTTCTTTTTATTTATGATTACGCTTCTTTATGCATTTATTTAAAGTATTAAAACAGCTTCTATTCTCTCGGGCTTAAAATGGCGGGGATTTGCCTGTTTTTCTTGCGCCACGGGCTTAGTAATTGGTCCAGTTTTTACCTAGTTTACATCATATCTTTTGTGAACCGGAATTGAATTTGAGAAAACATTGCTTGCACCTTTGAGAAATGCCTGCTTCTGACCAATATATTTTCTCACCTCGAAACTTCAACATTAAACAACCCAAAAGTCGATGCAATCGCGTCACGAGGTCGAAACCTTTTTACTGGACACAGTTGTTTGAACGGAAACTCGAATTTGCAGCTGTCTTAAATTAGGGTTATTTTCACCGAAAATTGGCCAGGACCAGGGATCGGATGCCCTTCTATGCTTCCCAGTTTCCCGTTACCTACATAAATATCTTACACTTGTCCTAACCCGACATTACTCACTGGTAATTCATTTTTTTGTAATTGATTTCTACACTTTTTTGTCAATAAAAATTTTGTTTTTTGGTCGTTTTATGCACCTATAGGTAGGAAATAGGCCAAAAACTAAGTAAAATCCAAATGACACTGACTTGTAGACAACATATTTCTCAGCAAAAATGACTAAAAAAATTACTGCTTCCTTTTTATCTAGTAAACGTTTTTAAAACTGGTAACCGCATCACTTGGATCGTAAATAATAATGAAAAATTATTTATTATGTTTCCTAGTGCAGAAATGTTTATTTTTAGATTCGAGAGGATAGCGGTGATAATAATTGTTATCTTCGTAAATACGAATTTCAAATAGTTTATCCGAGATGGCTGGTTTGGTGCAGTTCTTTTTTTTTATAAGTAAGGATTAGATTGAAAAAAATACATATCGTTTGATGAGTTAATTTTTAAAAGACATCTGAATCTTACGGACGTTAAAATTTTGTTCAGGTTGAGGCTAATCCCCTAGTGTTGAGGGCTTAATCAGGGTTCGAATTCGGTGTTGATGGGACCACCTGGTCGCAATCTAGGAGAGAAGTGTTCCAAACAAATAAATACGTGTTCAGTAAAAATCCACGCTCATAATTTCTCGTATGTGCGATCTCTAGCCACCGGGGAATTAGTCTTCGTGAGCTGAAGCCAGGAACCGAATAATAGGAAGTCGACCGTGTCGGTGTTTCCGCAGTAGATAGGGAGCGAGGGAGAAGGAAAAAAACGGGGCACGCGTACGGGCATGGGGTATCAAAAAAAAGTAATGACAAAAAAACCAACGTAAAAAAAAGGAAGGAAAAAAGTGTGCGAGTGTAGGGTGGTCATAAGTAGTAGAAGGCAGGTGGGGTGGGGTAGTAGTTTGTGAGGGAGTGGGGTAAAAACGAGGGTTTTCTGACCCAAAAACTAGGGTGTGATACCCAAGGGGTGGGGAGGGTAGCTTTTCGGAACTTGCGGATCTCCTTCCCAGACATGAACCGGCTTTCCTTCGCGTAACAACGACGTCAAATGGCACTCTCACTTCTTCACGAAAGCAAGGGTAAGTAAGACTGCGCACCGGCACCCTTCCGTCTCCGCAACCCCTTTGCTGCCCAAGCCTTCATACCTACCAATTCTTCCTCTTCCTCATTCTTCTTAAGTTCTTCACTCTTCCTTTTTCCTCGTTTTTTGTTTTTTAAACTTTTTTTCTGCTAACTGCGGTTTTTCTTCTTCTAGTACAAGTCAAATTAAATTTTCTTCGTTGAAAATTTGCAAGCTTGCACAATGAATTTAAGAATTGAAAATTACTTTTTTCTGGTGTTTCACCCTCAACTTTAAATCAGCTTGCACTTCTCAATCCCAAATAATCTTCTTCGGTTAAATATCCTTGCAAAAGAAAAAAAAATTCATCAAATTTTAAATTTTGAAACAGGTATCCCAAAAAGGAGTATGTGATTTACTACATTATGTGCAGTGCTAGTGCTGGTGATTTAAGATTTGAAAATAGTTTTATTTTTAGTAATGTATGAAGCATACGAATTTTCAAAATTGGTGGACCGTATGTTTTGCAAACGATACGAAATTTCGGATAAATTTTTGTTTTGGTCGTATCACAGTTTTAAGAAATAAAAAATTAATTTATTTATGGTAGATTTAGAAGAAGTGCGAGCGCACCATTTTGTTTTATGTGATCGATGTTGAGTCTCTTCTCACCCCGTCCGACCCTCCGGCCCCTCCGCCCCCTTCAACATTTTCGTTTCATTCTCATTGGTCGCTTTTAATGAGTGGTGGACTTGGTTACGTCACGGTACGGACCCTTCCTATACCGTCATCATCAACTTGATCAGGGTATTCGAAACGAAGGGGTGTCCCTTCTAGCCCAGCCATCATCCTTGACCAGTATAGTAGGGAAATACTTCCGTGTCTCAATCTAGTAGGCGTTGACTCTTTATTTGTTTAATATTAAATATTCTTTCATTTTTTAGGCTTTAAACTTTTTTATATTAATTTTTTTTGTTTTGTTTTGTTTGCAGTACCTAGGATCGGAGAAGGACTAGGAAATCCGATGATGAGAAGAGAGAGGAATGAAAATCCGGCTGATTTTCATGTCGGCCTTTTCAACGGTTCGCAGGTTTTGAGCAGTTTTGGTCCTTTGGCCTTGCACAGCCCGCTCTTCCAGTCGACTCCTCTTCTACAATGGTCGGCGGAGCAAATGGGAATCAACTTATCATCGACGACTACGCGGAACTCAAAGAAGACCAAAAAGAAGAAGACTCGCCGACGTCTCCGGCCGCTTCGCCTCCTCAAGACAAATCGAATCCCCGCGAGAAGCTTTTCGTTTGCCGTATATGCAACCATTCGTTCGGATATAAACATGTGTTGCAAAATCACGAAAGGACTCACACCGGCGAAAAACCTTTCGAGTGTCCTCAGTGCCATAAGAGGTTCACCAGGGATCACCATTTAAAGACTCACATGCGTTTACATACCGGTGAAAAGCCGTATCATTGCCCTCACTGCGAACGCAATTTCGTGCAGGTCGCAAACCTGAGGAGGCATCTGAGAGTTCACACCGGTGAACGTCCGTATGCCTGTCAAGACTGTTCGTCCAAGTTTTCCGATAGTAACCAGTTAAAAGCCCACATTCTCATACACCGCGGTGAAAAACCGTTCGAGTGTCCGCAGTGCAGAACGAAATTTCGCCGGCGACATCATCTCTATCACCACAAATGCCACAGTCGCCTTCAAGAAGACGAACCAACGGCGGTCGGTGATGTCTCAGCGGCTGCCGCGGCCGCTAAAAAACGCGAACGGAAGCCTAAAGAGGTACGACGGGTCCTCCGCGAGCCGCCAATTTTCGTCCCCATCATTCTTCCCGAACAGACCGAGCCCGAAGACCTCTCCATGTCCAGACACAAAAACAACAATAGTATCAACATCAACAACAATAACAACAACAACAACAATAACAACAGCAGTAGTACCACCGGAGATTCCGAAGACGACTTATCCGACTCTTGGGAAGAAGGATATCTCCCACCGATGACGTAGTAAGAACGTTCAATTTATATTTTTTATCCATGAACAATTAAAATCAGATGAATTAAAACAAACGATTACGGGTATTACCGATTTATTCGGTGTAGTCAACTTAGTTACTTTATTTTTTAGATTTTATAAGGATGTGTATATAATATTTTCTACGTATACCGACGTATTTAACAAAAACGGCTCAATTGTAAGTTTAACGTCGTTTTATAAGCATTCATAATTTGTTAGATTTTTTTTGTTTCTGGTTGTTTTGTTCATAATGTCCATTAATTAAAATTTTTAAAACATCTAAATATTGGCCTAACTTTTAATCCATATCAAGGAATTTAAAATATGTCGAATATCTTTTAATATATACCAACTAAAAAATAATCCATTTTTTTAATCTCTCTTTTTAGTGATCAAATTATAAATAAGAAATATTATCCCTTTATCATAATTTTTGAGATATAAACCAAGAAAAAAACCGACGTGGAGACACAATAACTTCTTTAAGGAAGTTGAATATCCACGTTAATCTACCAGATTTTATAAATAAAAATATTATTAATCCATAATACTACAACAGATATTTAAATAAACATTAGTGTAAAAAATACAAACTTTAACTCAAATTGTAATTTTACCATTATAACATAATCAATTTTTGAAAATTTCTGAATGGAATTTGAATTCTGGCATAAAATAGTGTTAAAAATACTTTGATTAATCATTTTATCTTAAAAAACGTGATTAAAACTTCAGAAACATTAATAAAAAAAACACCCTCTAAAAAATTGTAAATAAATTTTTTATACCCTGATCGTGGGTTTGGTACTAATGTTAAAATTAGTGAGAAACCAATTAAATTTCTGTCATTTAGTTTCTCCTGTTTTCAGCTTATAAAACGATCGTCGGCTTTTTGTTTTGTCACATTCCATCCCCCCCTATTAATTTTTCGCCTAATTGTAAGTAATTAGAAAACAAAAGAAATAAAAAGACTCTTATTTAAAGCCTGTGATATATTTTTCTAC